>JAOBSW010001202.1:0-66392 GCA_026214975.1 Gentiana macrophylla | reverse complement strand
GTTGTCCTTGAAGAAAAAAGGTTTTTTCACGATAACGAGTTGACATCGCGGAAATTTGTGTTTTCCTTTATAACGATTGGAAATTTGTGTTTTATCTTTGGTAACAAGTTCGAATTCATGTTTTCATCATATAAGCGTGTTGGTTGTGTTTTTCTCACAGTAACGAGTTGTCCTTGCTAAAAATTGGTTTTTCTCGATAACGAGTTGACATCATTGGAAATTTTGTTTTTCCTTTATAACGAGTAGAAATTTGTGTTTTATCTTTGGTAACGAGTTCGAATTCATGTTTTCTTCATATTAACGAGTTCAAATTTGTATTTTTCTCGGTAACGAGTTGTCCTTGCGAGAAAAATGGTTTTTCAAAGGAGAACGAGTTGACATCGCGAAATTTGTGTTTTCCCTTTATAACGCAGTAGAAATTTGTGTTTTTCTTTGGTAACGAGTTCGAATTCATGTTTTCTTCATATTAACGAGTTCAAATTCGTGTTTTTCTCTGGTAACGAGTTGTCCTTGAAGAAAAAGGTTTTTCATGATAACGAGTTGACATCGCCGGAAATTTGTGTTTTCCTTTATAACGAGTAGAAATTTGTGTTTTATATTTGGTAACGAGTTCGAATTCATGTTTTCTTCATATTAACGAGTTCAAATTTGTGTTTTTCACTGGTAACGAGTTGTTCTTGAAGAAAAAAAGGTTTTTTCCCTGATAACGAGTTGACATCGCCGAAAATTTGTGTTTTCCCATTATAACGAGTGGAAATTTGTGTTTTATCTTTGGTAACAAGTTCGAATTCATGTTTTCTTCATATTAACGAGTTCGATTTGTGTTTTTCACGGGTAACGAGTTGTCCATGAAGAAAAAAAGGTTTTTTCCCTGAAAACGAGTTGATATCGCCGGAAATTTGTGTTTTCCCTTTATAACGAGTGGAAATTTGTGTTTTATCTTTGGTAACAAGTTCGAATTCATGTTTTCTTCATATTAACGAGTTCAGATTTGTGTTTTTCTCTGGTAACGAGTTGTCCTTGTTGAAAAAAATGGTTTTTTCTCTGATAACGAGTTGACATCGCCGGAAATTTTTGTTTTTCCTTTATAACGAGTAGAAATTTGTGTTTTATCTTTGGTAACAAGTTCGAATTCATGTTTTCTTCATATTAACGAGTTCAAATTCGTGTTTTTCTCTGGTAACGATTTGTCCTTGAAGAAAAAATGTTTTTTCTCTGATAACGAGTGCACATCGCCGGAAATTTGTGTTTTCCCTTTATAACGAGTAGAAATTTGTGTTTTTCTTTGGTAACGAGTTCGAATTCATGTTTTCTTCATATTAACGAGTTCAAATTCGTTTTTTTCTCTGGTAACGAGTTGTCCTTGAAGAAAAAAAGGTTTTTTTTTCTGATTACGAGTTGACATCGCCGGAAATTTGTGTTTTCCCTTTCCGATGCCAACGACGTGGTGCACTTCTCAGGGATTTTCTTTGGTTCGTCGGTACCACGGGGATGTCGGTGGATTTGTGCATGACCTCATTCGGTGGTTCGGTGGACCCGTGTTAGTATTTTGGCCATTACCTTCGGCTCCCGTGTCCGTTCCATGTGCAGTTCACCAGTCTGGAAAGCCATTTCCGATGCCAACGACGTGGTGCACTTCTCGGGGATTTTCTACCTCGGGGATATCGGTGGATTTATGCATCACCCCAGTCGGTGGTTCGGTGGATCCGTGCTAGTATTTTGGCCATAACCTTCAGCTCCTGTGTCTGTTCCACGTTTAGTTCACCATTATGGAAAGCCCTTTCCGATGCCATCGACGTGGTGCACTTCTCGGGGATTTTCTGTTGTTCGTCGGTACCTCGGGGAAGTCGGTGGATTTATGCATGACCCTATTCGGTGGTTTGGTGGACCCATGCTAGTATTTTGGCCATAACCTTCGGCTCCCGTGTCTGTTCCACGTGCAGTTTACCATTCTGGAAAACCCTTTCCGATGCCAACGACGTGGTATGCTTCTCGGGGATTTTCTGAGGTTCGTCGGTACCTCGGGGATGTCGGTCGATTTGTGCATGACCCCATTTGGTGGTTCGGTGGAACCGTGCTAGTATTTTGGCCAAAACCTTCGGCTCCCGTGTCCGTTCCACATGCAGTTCACCATTCTGGAAAGCCATTTCCAATGCCAACGATGTGGTTCGGTTCTCGGGGATTTTATACCTCGGGGATGTCGGTGGATTTGTGCATGACCCCACTCGGTGGTTCGGTGGACCCGTGCTAGTATTTTTGCCATAACCTTCGGCTCCCGAGTCCGTTCCACCTGCAGTTCAACATTCTGGAAAGCCCTTTCCGATGCCAACGATGTGGTGTGCTTCTTGGGGATTTTCTACGGTTTCTCGGTACCTCGGGGATGTCGGGGATTTGTGCATGACCCCATTCGGTGGTTCGGTGGACCCGTGCTAGTATTTTGGCCATAACCTTCGGCTCCCGTGTCCGTTCCACGTGCAGTTCACCATTCTGGAAAGCCCTTTCCGATGCCAACGACGTGGTGCACTTCTCGGGATTTTCTAACTCGGGGATGTCGGTGGATTTGTGCATGACCCCATTCGGTGGTTCGGTGGACCCGTGCTAGTATTTTGGCCATAACCTTCAGCTCCCGTGTCTGTTCCACGTTTAGTTCACCATTCTGGAAAGCCCTTTCCGATGCCAACGACGTGGTGCACTTCTTGTTCGATAAAACTAGTTTTAAATTTATTTTATCGAAACACCCCATGTATAAGGTTCGTAATATAGGGTGTTACCGAGTCGTCCTAAGGGAATCGAATGTTTATCGGATTAAAGTATAGTTATTAAATCGATTATGTCACTAATTATTACCTAAAACTAAGGCTGACGTTAATTATAAAACAGAAACGAAGAACAATGACTAAAACAGCAGAAAACAGAGAAACTTAGAACTGGACGAGCGTCCTCCTAGGGTGGACGGGCGTCTGATTATCGTGCTGGGAACGGAAATATGCAGAAAAATAACAGGTAAAAACTAGAATCTTTTGAATAACTAAACGTAGCAAATAATGATCAAATTGATTTATCAAATAATTAGAAGAACAGTAAAACAACCAGAATCAACCACACAACAATCACACAACCATTTTATGATCCGAAAACGACTTTATTGGTTTGATCAATCTCGAAATCGATTAAATTCCTTTAACTCAATTTCCAGGGTTTTGTTTTCTTTTCCAAGAAAAACAATTAAACATACAGCACAAGATCATTAATTTGTTCCCAAATTATATAACCCAATTAACAAAAAATGATTCCTCAAATTATTATTAATTGTATCGATTGAAGAGGTTCTATTGTTGAATTATACTTCCATACAAATTCAAATTAACATATAGTTTCATTGATATTCCTATCTAACGAAACACTTAACAATCAATCCAGAATATCAATCGATAAATAAAATACAATATTCGAATCATAAATAAGAATAACCTAACGATCCATGGTTGTGGTGATGTTGATGTGATATCCTCCCGTTGTTCTACTGCGAACTGCTTAGCCTTGCATCCTTGTGATGATCCAAGACATGGTTGAAGGGAAGAAACTCATAATCTCCTAGGGTTTGGTGCGGCTGATCTCCTGTGTGAAATATGCGGCTGATAATGATCTTTTTTTTAGGGTTTAGTCAACACGCCTATTTATAGAATTCTAAGTCGGCTAGGTCAAAAACGGCACTAGACGCCCGTCCAGATATGGTGAACGCCCGTCTGAAGTGCAAAACGTACTTGAGTCGGGCCGAGCTGGGATTGGACGCCAGTTCGCTAAAAATCATCAGACTCTGAATCACAATTCCTTCTTCCGGACGCCAGTCCAGAATAGTGGACGCTAGTTGAGCAAAATCCTCAACATCCTTGAATCGAGATCTTCTCTTGATGGACGCTCGTCCAGCTTCTTAGACGCTCGTCTGGTTGACGGGACAAGCAAACGCTCGTTCAGTTGCTGGCACTTCCACCTTCTGAGTACGATTAAACACCTCAAATCAACTTTTTCAGCCGCATTTAACACATGCACGTCATTGAAAGCATACCAAAGTGTAACACAACTCAAATCAACATAAAACCATCATTTTAAGCACGTAATTGGCACGTTTTACACTTTTTTATAACTCTAAAACCATTCCTTCAATTTATTCATTTAATACGTAATTTTCTATAAAAATTACTAAAACACGGGGATTATTGTTATGAAATATTGCCATATAAATCATAAAATTCACCGAGAACACTTCTCGGGGATTTTATGTTTTTCGTCAGTACCTCGGGGAAGTCGGTGGATTTGGGCATGACCCCATTCGGTGGTTCGGTGGACCCGGGCTAGTATTTTGGCCATAACCTTCTGCTCCCATGTCCGTTCCACGTGCAGTTCACCATTCTGGAAAGCCCTTTCCGATGCCAACGACGTGGTATGCTTCTCGGGGATTTTCAGTGGTTCGTCGGTACCTCGGAGATGTCGGTGGATTTGTGCATGACCCCATTCGGTGGTTCGGTGGACCCGTGCTAGTATTTTGGCTAAAACCTTCGGCTCCCGTGTCCGTTCCACGTGCAGTTCACCATTCTGGAAAGCCATTTCCAATGCCAACGATGTGGTGCGGTTCTCGGGGATTTTATACCTCGGGGATGTCGGTGGATTTGTGCATGACCCCATTCGGTGGTTAGGTGGATCCGTGCTAGTATTTTTGCCATAACCTTCGGCTCCCGTGTCCGTTCCACCTGCAGTTCACCATTCTGGAAAGCCCTTTCCGATGCCAACGATGTGGTGTGCTTCTTGGGGATTTTCTATGTTTCTCCGGTACCTTGGGGATGTCGGGGAATTTGTGCATGACCCCATTCGGTGGTTTGGTGGACCCGTGCTAGTATTTTGGCCATAACCTTCGGCTCCCGTGTCCGTTCCACGTGCAGTTCACCATTCTGGAAAGCCATTTCCAATGCCAATGACATGGTGTGCTTCTCGGGGATTTTCTCTGGTTCGTCGGTACCTCGGGGATGTCGGTGGATTTGTGAATGACCCCATTCGGTGGTTCGGTGGACCCGTGCTAGTATTTTGGCCATAACCTTCGGCTCCAGTGTCCGTTCCACGTGTAGTTTACCATTCTGGAAAGCCCTTTCCGATGCCAACGAAGTGGTATGCTTCTCGATGATTTTCTGTTTTTCGTCGCTACCTCGGGGATGTCGGTGGATTTGTGCATGACCCCATTCGGTGGTTCGGTGGACCCGTGCTAGTATTTTGGCCAAAACCTTCGACTCCCGTGTCCGTTCCACGTGCAGTTCACCATTCTGGAAAGACATTTCCAATGCCAACGATGTGGTGCGTTTCTCGGGGATTTTATACCTCGGGGATGTCGGTGGATTTGTGCATGACCCCATTCGGTGGTTCGGTGGACTGTGCTAGTAGTATTTTTGCCAGTAACCTTCGGCTCCGTGTCCGTTCCACTGCGCAGCTTCACCATTCTCGAAATCCTTTCCGATGCCAACGATGTGGTGTGCTTCTTGGTGATTTTCTACGGTTCGTCGGTACCGTGGGGATGTCGAGATTTGTGCATGACCCTATTCGGTGGTTCGGTGGACCCGTGCTAGTATTTTGTCCATAACCTTCGGCTCCGTGTCCGTTCCACGTGCGATTCACCATTCGAAAGCCCTTTCCGATACCAACGACGTGGTGCGCTTCTCGGGATTTTCTAACTTTCGGGATGTCGGTGGATTTGTGCATGACCCTATTCGGTGGTTCGGTGGACCCGTGCTAGTATTTTGTCCATAACCTTCGGCTCCATGTCCATTCCACGTTTAGTTCACCATTCGAAAGCCCTTTCCGATGCCAACGACGTGGTGCACTTCTCGGGATTTTCTTTGTTCGCCGGGTACCTCGGGAAGTCGGTGGATTAGTGCATGACCCGTTCGATGGTTCGGTGGACCCGTGCTAGTATTTTGGCCATAACCTTCGGCTCCCGTGTCCGTTCCACGTGCAGTTCACCATTCTGGAAAGCCCTTTACGATCCCAATGACGTGGTATGCTTATCGGGGATTTTCTGTGGTTCGTCTGTACCTCGAAGATGTCGGTGGATTTGTGCATGACCCCATTCGGTGGTTCGGTGGACCCGTGCTAGTATTTTGGCCATAACCTTCGGCTCCCGTGTCCGTTCCACGTGCGATTCACTGTCACGGAAAGCCATTTCCAATGCCAACAATGTGGTGCGGTTCTCGGGATTTTATACCTCGGGGATGTCGGTGGATTTGTGCATGACCCCATTCGGTGGTTCGTGGACCCGAGCTAGTATTTTTGCCATAACCTTCGGCTCCGTGTCCGTTCCACTGCGCTTCCCATTCGAAAGCCCTTTCCGATGCCAACGATGTGGTGTGCTTCTTGGGGATTTTCTACGGTTCGCCGGTACCTCGGGGATGTCGGGGAATTTGTGCATGACCCCATTTGGTGGTTCGGTGGACCCGTACTAGTATTTTGGCCATAACCTACGGCTCCCGAGTCCGTTCCATGTGCGCTTCACCGCTACGGAAAGCCATTTCGATGCCAACGACGTGGTGTGCTTCTCGGGATTTTCTGTGGTTCGTCGGTACCTCGGGGATGTCGGTGGATTTGTGCATGACCCCATTCGGTGGTTCGGTGGACCCGTGCTAGTATTTTGGCCATAACCTTCGGCTCCCGTGTCCGTTCCACGTGCAGTTCACCATTCTGGAAAGACATTTCCAATGCCAACGATGTGGTGCGTTTCTCGGGGATTTTATACCTCGGGGATGTCGGTGGATTTGTGCATGACCCCATTCGGTGGTTCGGTGGACCTGTGATAGTATTTTTGCTGTAACCTTCGGCTCCCGTGTCCGTTCCACCTGCAGTTCACCATTCTGGAAATCCCTTTCCGATGCCAACGATGTGGTGTGCTTCTTGGTGATTTTCTACGGTTCGTCGGTACCGTGGGGATGTCGGGGGATTTGTGCATGACCCCATTCAGTGGTTCGGTGGACCCGTGCTAGTATTTTGTCCATAACCTTCGGCTCCCGTGTCCGTTCCACGTGCAGTTCACCATTCTGGAAAGCCCTTTCCGATACCAACGACGTGGTGCGCTTCTCGGGGATTTTCTAACTCGGGATGTCGGTGGATTTGTGCATGACCCCATTCGGTGGTTCGGTGGACCCGTGCTAGTATTTTGTCCATAACCTTCAGCTCCCATGTCTGTTCCACGTTTAGTTCACCATTCTGGAAAGCCCTTTCCGATGCCAACGACGTGGTGCACTTCTCGGGGATTTTCTGTTGTTCGTCGGTACCTCGGGGAAGTCGGTGGATTAGTGCATGACCCCATTCGATGGTTCGGTGGACCCGTGCTAGTATTTTGGCCATAACCTTCGGCTCCCGTGTCCGTTCCACGTGCAGTTCACCATTCTGGAAAGCCCTTTACGATCCCAATGACGTGGTATGCTTATCGGGGATTTTCTGTGGTTCGTCTGTACCTCGAAGATGTCGGTGGATTTGTGCATGACCCCATTCGGTGGTTCGGTGGACCCGTGCTAGTATTTTGGCCTAAACCTTCGGCTCCCGTGTCCGTTCCACGTGTAGTTCACCAATCTGGAAAGCGATTTCCAATGCCAACAATGTGGTGCGGTTCTCGGGGATTTTATACCTCGGGGATGTCGGTGGATTTGTGCATGACCCCATTCGGTGGTTCGGTGGACCCGAGCTAGTATTTTTGCCATAACCTTCGGCTCCCGTGTCCGTTCCACCTGCAGTTCACCATTCTGGAAAGCCCTTTCCGATGCCAACGATGTGGTGTGCTTCTTGGGGATTTTCTACGGTTCGCCGGTACCTCGGGGATGTCGGGGAATTTGTGCATGACCCCATTTGGTGGTTCGGTGGACCCGTACTAGTATTTTGGCCATAACCTACGGCTCCCGAGTCCGTTCCATGTGCAGTTCACCGTTCTGGAAAGCCATTTCCGATGCCAACGACGTGGTGTGCTTCTCGGGGATTTTCTGTGGTTCGTCGGTACCTCGGGGATGTCGGTGGATTTGTGCATGACCCCATTCGGTGGTTCGGTGGACCCGTGCTAGTATTTTGGCCATAACCTTCGGCTCCCGTGTCCGTTCCACGTGCAGTTCACCATTCTGGAAAGCCCTTTCCGATACCAACGACGTGGTATGCTTCTCGGGAATTTTATACCTCGGGGATGTCGGTGGATTTGTGCATGACCCCATACGGTGGTTCGGTGGACCCGTGCTAGTATTTTGGCCATAACCTTCAGCTCCCGTGTCTGTTCCACGTTTAGTTCACCATTCTGGAAAGCCCTTTCCGATGCCAACGACGTGGTGTGCTTCTCGGGGATTTTCTGTGGTTTGACTGTACCTCGGGGATGTTGGTGGATTTGTGCATGACCCCATTCGGTGGTTCGGTGGACCCGTGCTATTAATTTGGCCATAACCTTCGGCTCCCGTGTCCGTTCCACGTGCAGTTCACCATTCTGGAAAGCCCATTCCGATGCCAACGATGTGGTGCGCTTCTCGGGGATTTTCTACCTCGGGGATGTATGTGGATTTGTGCATGGCCCCATTTGGTGGTTTGGTGGACCCGTGCTAGTATTTTGGCCATAACATTCTGCTCCCGTGTTTGTTCCACGTGCAGTTCACCATTCTAGAAAGCCCTTTCTGATGCCATCGACGTGGTGTGCTTCTCGGGGATTTTCTGTGGTTCGTCGGTACCTCGGGGATGTCGGTGGATTTGTGCATGACCCCATTCGGTGGTTTGGTGGACCCGTGCTAGTATTTTGGCCATAACCTTCGGCTCCCGTGTCCGTTCCACGTGTAGTTCACCATTCTGGAAAGCCCTTTCCGATGCCAACGAGGTGGTGCGCTTCTCGGGGATTTTCTGTGGTTCGCCGGTACTTTGGGGATGTCGGTGGATTTGTGCATGACCCCATTCGGTGGTTCGGTGGACCCGTGCTAGTATTTTGGCCATAACCTTCAGCTCCCGTGTGTGTTCCACGTTTAGTTCACCATTCTGGAAAGCCCTTCCGATGCCAACGACGTGGTGCGCTTCTTGGGGATTTTATGTGGTTCGTCGGTACCTCGGAGATGTCGGTGGATTTGTGCATGACCCCATTCGGTGGTTCGGTGGACCCGTGCTAGTATTTTGGCCATAACCTTCGGCTCCCGTGTCCGTTCCATGTGCAGTTCACCATTCTGGAAAGCCATTTCCGATACCAATGACGTGGTGTGCTTCTCGGGGATTTTCTACCTCGGGGATATCGGTGGATTTGTGCATGACCCCATTCGGTGGTTTGGTGGAACCGTGCTAGTATTTTGGCCAAAACCTTCGGCTCCCGTGTCCGTTCCATGTTCAGTTCACCATTTTGGAAAGCCCATTCTGATGCCAACGACGTGGTGTGCTTCACGGGGATTTTCTGTGGTTCGTCGGTACCTCGAGGATGTCGGTGGATTTGTGCATGACCCCATTCGGTGGTTCGGTGGACCCGTGCTAGTATTTTGGCCATAACCTTCGTCTCCCGTGTCTGTTCCACGTGCAGTTCACCATTCTGGAAAGACCTTTCCGATGCCAATGATGTGGTGCTCTTCTCGGGGATTTTCTACCTCGGGGATGTCGGTTGATTTGTGTATGACTCCTTCTCGGGGATTTTCTGTGGTTCGTCGGTACCTCGGGGATGTCGGTGGATTTGTGCATGACCCCATTCGGTGGTTTGGTGGACCCGTACTAGTATTTTGCCCATAACCTTCGGCTCCCGTGTACGTTCCACGTACAGTTCACAATTCTAGAAAGCCATTTCCGATGCCAACGACGTGGTGCGCTTCTCGGGCATTTTCTACCTTGGGGATGTCGGTGGATTTGTGCATGACCCCATTCGGTGGTTCGGTGGACCCGTGCTAGTATTTTGGCCATAACCTTCGGCTCCCGTGTCCGTTCCACGTGAAGTTCACCATTCTGGAAAGCCCTTTCCGATGCCAATGATGTGGTGTGCTTGTCGGGTATTTTCTGTGGTTCGTCGGTACCTCGGGATGTCGGTGGATTTGTGCATGACCCCATTCGGTGGTTCGGTGGACCCGTGCTAGTATTTTGGCCATAACCTTCGGCTCCCGTGTCCGTTCCACAAGCAGTTCACCATTCTGGAAAGCCCTTTCCGATTCCAATGACGTGGTGCACTTCTCGGGGATTTTCTATGCTTCATCGGTACCTCGGGGATGTCGGTGGATTTGTGCATGACCCTATTCGGTGGTTCGGTGGACCCGTGCTAGTATTTTGGGCATAACCTTCGGCTCCCGTGTCCGTTCCATGTGCAGTTCACCATTCTGGAAATCCATTTCCGATGCCAATGACGTGGTGTGCTTCTCGGGGATTTCCTACCTCGGGGATGTCGGTGGATTTGTGCATGACCCCATTCGGTGGTTTGGTGGACCCGTGCGATATTTTGGCCATAACCTTCGGCTCCGTGTCCGTTCAACGTCACGATTCACCATTCGAAAGCCCTTTCCGATTCCAACGACGTGGTGTGCTTCTCGGGGATTTTCTGTGGTTTTTCGGTACCTCGGGGATGTCGGTGGATTTGTGCATGACCCCATTCGGTGGTTCGGTGGACCCATGCTAGTATTTTGGCCATCACCTTCGGCTCCCGTGTCCGTTCCACGTGCAGTTCACCATTCTAGAAATCCCTTTCCGATGCCAACGACGTGGTGTGCTTGTCTCGGATTTTATAGCAAAGCAAAACAAACAAGTAATAAATAAATCCGGTTTACCCCAAGTGCAGGGATCGTAGTATAGCGATTAAAAACCGGAGTCGATCCACAGGAATCGAGGTTGGTCTAGTTCTTAATTTTTCTAAAAGTGTCACGAGAAATAAAAACTAAAAACGAAAACAAATAATCGGATGAGGGTTGTCAATCCAAAGCCAGGAAAGATAATTACGAATCGAACTAACTAAGTTGTACCTATTTTATAACTAAAACTACAATAAACTTACTACGGTTACTACGATGAAAACGAAGCAAAAAAAAGACAAACGATTTTTCTCAATTAATTTAACAACGAACAAGCAATGATCCACCGATTCCCAAACCCTCAATTTCTACTTTAGATTATCTTGTGGTGATTTAACGAAAATTGTGATTCACCCATCAAAGGTATGAATTTCTACTTTCGTAGATAATTCGCCTATCAATCTTTTATCTTTCGATCTTAAAGATTAACGCTTTCATAACAAAGGTGTGAAATCTCTCAATTTCGTAATCTAGATATTCAACCTAACAACTCTCGTTATTTTAGATCAAAATCCATTCTTTAATATGGTGATCTAAGTTTAACAACGACTCTCGTCAAACGTTAAACATCAAATATGCAACGATCTCTCGATATAATTGCATAAAAACGAATAAAGCATAATAAAGATACAACTTTTATTAAAACTTACAAGATAATCCAAATTCGAAATCGAGATGTGCTAAGAATCGGCTTCACAAGGCTTGTTCCAACGTGCTTTAGCTTCTCATCATCGTTTTATTACAACTTTATTTATACATACAAGCATATACATATACATACATAGATATATGCATACATATATATTTAAAACTAAAAAGAAAGAAGAAAGAAGCTTGTATGTATGCTTACATATAGATATACATAGACATATATGTATATATACATACACACATCTTCAATTCTTCAACAAAATGATAGAAAAAGTGGAGAAACTACATGGAGAAAGGGATGGACATGGAGGCCATGAGAGGCGGCCAAGGCCTTTTTAGGTGAATGGGTGGTGTTATGATGGATATGTTCTCTCCATGTATGGTGATGGATGTGTGTATATAATGGGAGGTGATATAAGGGAGGTATCATTTGGGGGAGGCTAGGAGGTTGTTATGTAGGCTTGGAGGTTGTTATGGAGGCTTGGGAGTAATGATGAGTTTGTTGGGGAGGCTTGGGAGTTTGTTAGGTAGGCTTGGGAGAGCAAATAAATATCTCCGGTTCGTCCGCTTTTTCAGCTGTTCGGAAAAAAATCATAACTTGAGTTGTAGAACTCCGATTGACGTGATTCAAAATGCGTTGGAAAGCTCGTTTTAATATCTACAACTTTCATCAAGACCTCGTCCCCTGAAAATGCCTCTAAGTCAGGTCAAATTTCCATCGAAAACAGGTTACGGTAGAAGCTCGTTGGACA
This sequence comes from Gentiana macrophylla, assembly GCA_026214975.1. Taxonomy (NCBI): domain Eukaryota; kingdom Viridiplantae; phylum Streptophyta; class Magnoliopsida; order Gentianales; family Gentianaceae; genus Gentiana; species Gentiana macrophylla. The sequence goes on along the minus strand of JAOBSW010001202.1, from coordinate 54,187 downwards.
AAATTGATCCCTTTAACTCGTAAACTCGTAGCATCTTCTTCTCTTCCTCAAAATCCATCTTTTAGGATTCCAAAACATGCCTTCTTCATCAAATATTCTCTTTGTCTCAAAATATTCTCTTTGTCCCCAAATATTCTCTTTGTCCCCTCTTAGATTTTTCTTGCTTGATCAGGCAAAAACTCTCTCGCCTCGTGATTCGATCTTTAGTTCCGTCTCATGCAGAATTCTTATCTTTTTTTACCTGAACACAAAGAAACGAACCACGAGTATTTCTGACAACAACAGTTTTAACAGTACAGTATATGTATACATATATATATATATATACATAGATATCATCGAGAGAAAAAAAAAACAAAAGAGACAAGCAAAAGACAAAGGGAATATATGGGGGGCCCAAGGAATATTTTTATTCCTTTGAAGATATATATAAATATATGGATAGATAGATAACTACTACTTATACATTTTAGTAATTATGACTTGAGTTGATATAATAATGCTCAAAATCCGAACCTTATCATCTTTTAATCATTTTTTAGATCGAAAATATGTATCTACAAGACATCAAAACATTGCAAAGTGTAATCACATATAAAACCAACGATAAAACACATAAATCAACCACTTTTGCAATTAAACCGTTTAAAACCTCACTTGCTCAATAAATCGATTAAACGCTCATTTTCTATGCAAATTATATAAATGTGGAGGAAATCATTATAAAATATATCATTAGAAATCGTATAAAATCACCCTTAACAACTCCCCACACTTAGCTTTTGCTCGTCCCGAGCAAAACAAAACAAGAATCAAGGCTCGAGAAAAGATAGACACCTCAAAGAAATATAACATATATTCAATAAATCGAGGTTCACTCGGTGTGTGTGCATAGCCATAGAAAACTTCCACTAAGTCCAAACGTGAAAAATTCAAAGCAAACTAGCTAATACCCCCTTCAAGCTAGTAATAAATGATACTTATAAGATGTACCCTACAAAACGTGAAATATCCCGAAAAGAATGATAGAATATATCTAGGGCCTTTCTGATACACTCAGAGGATAATCCCTACAACATATCTGTCAATTTATATTGGGGATAAGGTATACGATAACTAAGTCTTTCACTCAATTCATACCACTTTCTTATGTAAGTTGATTTAACTAACTTTCTCATTTAAACGCACATCAGAATGAGCTATTGCCCGTCATAGCAGAATAGGATATTCGAGATATACCCTACCTTACTCAAATCATAAGGCAACTTCTTCTGACTGTCGTGAGCTTTTGGTCATCATAGTGGTATAGGACATTCGAGATATGACCTACCGCACTCAAATCATCGACCAGCTTCCGACACACACAATTAATTCTATTAAATTCAACTTTTTTTTTTCAAAGCACAATAGTTACGCTTTACTTATCACATTCTAACCTAAGATATTCACAGTATAACATACTTTGGATCTAAACACAAACTATCATAATTGTCACGATATATACGTTAGCACTAAGCACATGACTTATAAGATAATCAACTATCACTAATCCAAAGGGGTATAGCTTTATATTTTAGCTCATCATTCACTATGGCTTGTGAAAAATATATCGGGTGAAACAACCAACTTACTGAACATACGGAATACAGCATCAATGACTATAAAGAACCGAACAAAGATATGCATTGCTTACTCGGAACTAAACAAAAAAACTAAAAATTTTGAAAAATTTAGCTCTTTTTTTTGTTGTTGCATAGAATCATAATGAATTAAGCAAATGGTAGATACACATAACCGATTATTCCTCCCCACACTTAAATCACAACGTGTCCTCAAGTTGTGCGTAAAGTAAAAGAAAAAGAACACTTAGTGATTGTAGTCGAAAGAGGCAATTCGGAAGTGCTTCAAATCGAGATCCAGAAATGTCCGACGAAAAACAATGATCGTGGACCATCCACGGAAAACCGACATCGTCTGGCGCGCACAATCACTATCGCAAATATCCTGCACACTTGACAAACACGAAAATATCTCGGGGGATACGGGGAATATAACATGTTACACGTAAAAATCTGATACAAGCACAGAAATAATCGCTCGATGGAAAAATCACCATACAGGGGAAAACATAGGACATCTAAGCATATACGTATCATAGAGAGTATCACATGAGCATAAATCATCAACTCATAGTCGATATTCCTACTAGATCATAAAATGAAATGTAGTGAGTCTTTTATACCCAGATCCTCAAGGGTTCAACAACCTAAGTCCAAGAAATGATGTATTTGAATTTTCTCTTTGTTATACCTCGGGATTTTCGGATAACCACCTAATCGTTCCCTCTTTAATGAAATTCAAACATTCATCCTAGGACTTAGTTGTGTTTTTTTTGTTTTTTTGTTTTTAATTTTTTAATTTTAAAAACAGGAAAATGCCTATCCTAAAAAAAAACATCCAGTTCTTTAATGTCTGACTGGTAAAAGACTAACCTAATGAAAATTAAAGCACGAAATTTAATATTTTTACGGTTTGCCTCCGGTAGCGCTTTTTTAGTTAACGTCGTTTGCTCGACAAATCAATTCTCACTGGATCGGCCACTTCACCTTCCTTCCAGCCACTATATCATGTAAGCTCCGATCATTGGTGTGGCTGCAGAAACAGCATCTAACACATGGGGTCAAGTTTCTGATTGTTTTCCAAACACTTTTAATCCTCCCCATTGTAGACTTCTTCTTTTTCAGCTTTCTCTTTAATTGTGCCTCCCTTTTGAGTTCTTCCATATCCCAAATACCAGCTATAACTTCCTCTAATGAACCACTGCCGTCATCCTCAGAAAACAAGTCGGGTGAAAATTCGTCAAACTTAGTGACTTCGGTCATACCACACCCGAGGATGTCGAGGAAATGAACAATCAAAGGTTTCTCTTTGATTTGACCTACATAATGCTTGCACCTTTGACCATTCACTCTGAACGGCTGGTCACCATGACCTCTTAGTTCTAAAACACCTCCAGGAATGATTTGCAGAATTTCAAAGGGGCCGGACCAACGTGTCCTTAACTTTCCAGGAAACAGATGTAACCTGGAATTGTACAATAAAACTTGCTCCCCAACTTGAAATTCTCGCTTCTTGATCTTTGCATCATGAAGGAGTTTCATTCTATCCTTACTCATCCTGGCACTTTCGTAGGCTCGGAGTCTAAACTCATCTAACTCATGCAACTGCTGCAGTCGATGTTCACCACATGATTGGGTATCGAAGTTTAAGAACTTAGTAGCCCAATACGCCTTATGCTCCAACTCAACTGGCAAGTGGCATGGTTTTCCATATACCATCTGATAGGGTGATGTACCCATGGGGGTCTTATAGGCAGTTCGGTATGCCCATAGCACATCATCCAACTTAAGACTCCAGTCCTTTCTGTGACTGTTTACAACTTTTTCCAGGATCTTCTTTAAACTCTGATTGCTTCTCTCGACCTGGCCACTAGTCATAGGATGATACGGTGTGCCAATTTTATGCCGGACACCATATTTCTCAAGGACTTTCTCTAGTGGTCGGTTGCAGAAGTGTGTTCCCTCATCACTAATTAAAGCACGGGGACATCCAAATCTCACAAAGATATTTTTCTTAAGAAAGCTCATGACTGCTTTTGTGGTCATTATGAGAAGTGGCTTGAGCCTCCACCCATTTTGACACATAGTCAACACAGACTAAGATGTATTTGTTTCCACAGAAGATGGAAACGGACCCATAAAATCAATACCCCACACATCAAAGACCTCACATTCTAAAATGGGCTTTAATGGCATGTCAAAACGCCTAGTTAGAGTACCGGTTCGTTGGCACCTATCACAAGCCTTGCAGAAGGCTTCAATCCTTGAAGATCGTGGGCCAATAGAAACCGGATCAAAGATTTTAGCAACGGTTTTCCAGGGACCAAAGTGGCCACCAGTGAGGCCCACTGTGGCATTGTTTAATGATATCACGTTGCTCGATTCAGAACACATCTTCTCAACAATCCATCTTTACTGATTTTAAAGAGGTAAGGTTCATCCCACACGAAGGTTTTCAAATCGAGAGAAAAATTTCTTCTTCTCCGATATGAAAATTCGGATTTAAATATCGGGAATGCGGTGTAGTTGACGATTGAGGCAAACCATGGAACATCCGAGTGCACTCGCCATATATGCATAACATGCTCGAGAGGAAAGTAAAGGTCTATCTCTTCAGGTTCTTTCTTCTCATCATTCTCGCATTCTAGAAACATGATCTCGCTACTACGCTTTCACCGCCTTTTTATCCTTAATTTGAACATCAATTCTTGCAGGATCGGTATCCAACGTAGTAAGCGCGGTTTAGCATCTTTCTTTGTCATAAGATAGCGCAGAGCGGCGTGGTCACCCAAACAATGATCGATGCGCCTAACAAGTAACTACTGAATTTGTCCATAGCAAAGACTACGCCAATAATTCCTTTTCGGTAGTGGTGTAGTTAACTTGAGTAGGGTTTAGTGTGTGGATCAAGCGTAAGATATAGGCTGGAATTTCCCTTAATTGTTGTCCTAAGACTCGCACTAACAAAGATAGTTGGATGCATCGCATATAAGTTCGAAGGTAGATTCCATCGGAGAGATAAGAATCGGTGCAAAATCAATTGACTTTTAAGCTCCTCAAACGCTTGCTTGCAACTATCATCAAAATTAAAACGACGCCTTCTTTAAGTAAAGTAGAAAGGGGCTTGGCTATCTTGGAAAAGTCCTTAATGAATCTCCTATAAAAACCGACATGTCCAAGAAAACCTCTAACTTCACGCACATTTCTAGGAAAATTCATCTTCTCTATAGCTTCCACTTTTGCCTTATCTACTTCCATTCCTTTGGCTGAGATCTTGTGGCCAAGAACTATTCCTTCATCTACCATAAAATGGCACTTTTCCCAATTTAGGACTAAGTTCTTTTCCACACAGCGGGATAACACTTGGTCAAGATTATCAAGACAAATCATCAAAGGATTGACCAACGACTGAGAAATCATCCATGAATATTTCCATACACTTTTCAACAAGCCCATCAAAGATTGCCAGCATACATCTTTGGAATGTAGCTGGGCATTGCAAAGACCAAATGGCATTCGCCTGTAAGCGAATGTACCATAAGGGCAGGTGAAAGTGGTCTTTTCTTGGTCAGCTGGGTCTATGGGTATCTGGAAATATCCTGAATATCCATCAAGGAAACAGTAGAATGCATGTCCTGCCAGACGTTCTAGCATCTGGTCAATGAAAGGAAGGGGGAAATGATCTTTCATTGTAACTTCATTGAGCTTTCTATAGTCGATACAAACTCTATAACCAGTAACGAGCCTCAATGCTACTTCTTCGCCCTTCTCATTCTTCTCAATAGTAATTCCTCCTTTCTTAGGAACTACTTGAGTAGGGGACACCCATTCACTGTCAGCAATTGCAAAAATAATACCCATGTCCAAAAGCTTAATAATCTCCTTTTTGACCACCTCTTGCATATGAGGGTTGAGCCTCCTCTGGGGCTGTCTAACACACTTGGCACCCTCTTCAGTCTTAATCTTATGCATACAAATGTCAGGAGATATCCCTCTGATGTCTCCTACTTGCCAACCAAAGGCTTTCTCATTCTTTCTTAAGACGTCCAATAACTTCATCTCTTCTAATCGAGATAGCTTGGCAGAAATAATCAACGGAAGCTTGTCACCTTCTCTTAAGAACACGTATTTCAGATGCTTAGGTAACGGCTTCAGATGACCAAATCAAGTGGGGATCTTCTAAACTCGATTTAAGCTCCCCACTTTTCAACTCAACATCACCGAGTCTACTTAGTGGTCCCACCGCCAAAGCTTCTCCTTTCAACAAATCTTTATCAAATTCAACTTCTAATTGTTCTAGATTCACCCAACCATGATTATTCAAGTTCTCTATTAATCGCTCATATTCGGTTTCAACGACCATGACTTGCTTTTCCATGTAATCATTAAAATCATCGACATATCTTCTATAGAGAAGCCAGCTTGGATAATCGAGAGGGTCTCTGAATAGCTTTGGAGACACTATAGCTCACCTCCGATCACCAACTCGGATGGTCACTTGGCCACCATCACACCAATGAGGGCTCTGGTCAGAGAAAGAAACGGTCTTCCAAGTATCAAAGGAGCATTCTCATCCTTCCCAGTGTCTCAGGGCGTACCAGTCCAACCGGGAAAGTGAATCTATCAATTTGAACTAGAACATCCTTTAATATCCCCACAAATTTCTGGAAGATCTATCAATAATTGAAGGTTCATGGTTGTGGGTTCTAAAAGATCATTCAAACCAAGTCATTTACGTACAGCACAATGGCATCGAGACTTATGGATGCACCTAGGTCACATAAAGAATTTGGAAAGACTAAGCCTCCCATCAACAATGTGAGCACGAATTTCCCGTGTCACCCTCTTGATTGGTAGATCATCATAATTTATCATAGAGCGATCCTCACCAATCAACCGATCCATGTCTTGAGCTTCTTTTTAGAAGAAACAACATCCTTGATGAACTTAGTATACTTAGGCATCTCTACCAAAACATCAGATAATGGAAGATTAACTTGAGTATTTTTCAGAAGATTAAGCACTTTTTCATATTTCTTGTCCTCATGCAATGAAATGTTGCTTTTTCTAGGTGGAAAAGGAAGTTTCTTTAAATCACTCTCAGAAAAGACTTTCTTCGAGGATGAACTGACAGCTTTGTCTTCCAAGTCTTTCCACCTCACTACTTTCTCATTTTTCTTACTAGTCGTGGATCACCACACCGACCTCACTTGAATTCTCATTACTTAGGGGTTCACCACCGAGGTCTTTCGATCTCGTTATTTATCGTGGATCACCACACCGAGTGCTCTCTTGCGAGTAAAGGGGAACGTGGGTGCTCTTATTTCCCTCCCGCTCTTCATTTGGCGGGAGGGGTTAGTGGTTTCCGGTTCGGGGACCACTTAGTTGAGTACTGCACCTTAAGTTCATTGCACCGGCCTCTTCTCTACCGTAAGGAATTGAAGGTACCAAGTCAGTGCATTGGCTATTATTCAAATCGGTCTGAGCAACTTGACCGTCCTTTGGATTCTTTTACGTGAAATCTGGCAAACGCTTCTGGGTCTGAAGCTAATCGCCCAACCAATCCGTCCGATTTGCCTCTCAAGATTTTTCATTGATTGTTTAGGGCCAAATTATAGTGATTTTCATATATATTTTATGAATTAATTTCCCCCATATATGGATTATTTTCATAGATATCGGGCCTTATAGTCAAATATTGAGTAAATAAGGTTTTTAATGATTAAATATGAAAACGTATCGATTTTTATGTTTATTTGATGTTTTTATATTATTTTGGAAATTATTACGTTTTGGTATGTTTTTGATATTTGTAGATACCCAATTAATGATGGAAAAGATGATGCTAAAAGGCTAAATTCGAGATGGAAGAGGATCAATTAAAGATATGGAAGAATAAAAGAGATAAGGAAAGAAATAAATCAAGATAAAGATGGAAAAATCAAGAAATTGATTTCAAGTCAATATGGACGAGCGTCCCATCCGGCGACGAGCAGCGCTCAATAGTGGACGGGCGTTTGGTGAAGTGGACGAGCGTCCTAGAAGAGATTTTACATTCAGAGTCTCCAGATGCAAGCTGAACGAGCGTTGACTCTCCGTCCAAGGCAAATGGACGGGCGTCCATGTATTCAAACGAGCGTCCGCCGCCGCCTTTGCCTAAACCGACTTAATCTTCTATTTAAACAGCCGTCGCCCCAACCCTAAGGGCATCAATATTTTTCTTCACATCAAAAAGAGAGCACATCCGCATCTTGGAGAGTTGAAGGCCGGTCACCCGAGCCTTGTGCTCGGGTGAACCGAGCTTAGATTAGGAGTAGATTATGTAGCTTTTCTTTTCGTTTCCATGGTGTTTCAACCATTGTATCCAAGACTATGTGAGTTCTCTTATGATTAATTTAATTCCAGTTTTTCTTCATGACGTTTGATTTAGTTTGTATTTTTCTATGCGATTTGTATGCCATGTGAATTAGAATCGAAAGATTAGTTCACGATTGATGTTTATAATACGGAAGTTGCGTAAACGCTAGATCACCATAGAAAGATAGGGTTTTATCCATTAATGATGACAAGTTAATGAGTTAGATTCCTAGGTTGTTAGGTTCTTTAAAAGCGAGAGTTAATTGAATCTACACCCGAGTTTTGTTTGGTAAATCAGTCTCAACACTCGAAAGATGAGAGATAGATAATTGAATTCACTACAGTAGGCTTTCATAGCTTGAGAGATAAGTTCACTAAGAGATTAGGGATTTGTGTCTCGTGAAAGGTGAAACCACAAACTGAATTAGAATCATGAGATTAACTAGAATTGAAATCACTTAGGTTTGTACTTTGGTTGTTCCCATGTTTCTTAGGTTAGATTTATTTTGATTGTTCGTTTATGTTTTTTCTCTGCTTTTATGTTTTGTTCTTTCGTTTCTTTTGTTTATTCATTCTTTGAGTAACAATTGAGAGAGTTAATGAAATTAGATTCAACATCCCAATTCCTGTGGATCGACCCTTTACTTATCTCGCTCTACTATCAACAACCCGGTATTCGGCCGGTTAGGAGTTAGTTTTGCATTAGGTTAGGGTTTATAAATTTTCTTTTGTTTAGTGATGCAAAATCCCTCCAACAAAAGTGGCGCCGTTGCCGGGAATAGGTGTCATGTTGAATCTAGTCTTGTTATTTCTCGATTTTGTTATGTTTATTTTTCGCTTTTAATAAAAGTAGCGTATACCAAGTTGAGAGTTTTTATTTTGCCGTGTTTCGATGACCGTTAGGTTAAGAATGTGCAAAGTTTTTTTATCTTGAACTTGTTTTACGTGAAGTTTATATGTTTAGTTGTTTCTAATCTAACCGCCTGTGCTTGAATTTGATGTGGTGCCTCGTTCTTGGTGTTTAGAATTGGAATATTAGGGTTTCTTTGTGTTATTTTCTGCGTTCTCGCTTTGCATTCTTGTTATTGGACGAAGCGTCTTCTCTGTTGGGCGCCCGTCCAGCTTTAGCTACGCAGTAAACGAGCGTTTGAAAGTATTGGGCGTTTGTCCGTTCAAATATTTTCGACTGCTCGTTTAAAGAACCAGACGAGCGTCTATACTTTCTGAACGCCCGTCCGGTTGGTTTTCAAGTCAACCGAGCGTTTGTTTGGCTGAACGCTCGTCCAAAGCTGTATTTTGAGGTGAACGCCCGTCTGTTGTGCTGAACGCCAGTTCAGTAGTCCAGGTTTTTCTTGATCTCATTCCTAATGCTTTTATTTAGTATGGATTGCTTACATTCGAGCTTCTGTGGCCTATATTTTTTTCTTACATAGATGTCCTGAATATGAATGTTATACCTTTCCATCTATGAATTCATGCTAAGTAAATGATCTTTTCCTTATATATGATTCATCTAGGCATGTTATAGTGACTGTCGGTTCTCGTAAGCTATAACTGTTCTTATGGTTAATTAGTAGCTAATGTCGGTTCCCGTATGCTACATACCGCTCCGATGAATCTTTTAAGCTTTTAAGACTTACGTGCTTCCTTTGTTTTTATAGTTCATATGGGTAGCTACTGCGCCGGTTTTCCGTATGCTACGCCCTTTCTCCATATGAGTTATACTGTTTAGATAGATGATCGTTGGTTTCCATAAGTCTATCACTTTCGATAAGTCTTAAGGCGCGTCGGCACTAGTGGACAACACATGCTTTTATCGTAACTCCGTCATTATGTGGTGGACGTTTATATATATGTCGTGTTGCATATAGTGGGCTAGTTTTCTTTCTTTTATTTTCTTTTATTTTTGCATATCACTTAGATGCATATCATTTAGTTGCATGTCATCTAGTTGCATTGTTTCTGTTTTTATTTTTATTTATTTTTTATTATTTTTCTTGAGCGTAGTTAATCGTTAGGTTTCCGTAATACTACCTCGTTTTCCGTAAATTTATTTTATTTTTAGGATTTTTCATATAGTTTGCATTGTATTGCATTTTCATATAGTTTCACCTAGCCTACGAGTTTGTGATATTTTCATGTATATGTATCCATCTTTATATGAGCTTAAATTTGAAATATCTCTATATCTCCTTTTTCATGTGCTTTATTTGTATAAGTCTAATCTTTTCCCCGTAGACTCTTTTTGCACTGATCAAGTCTGCAGAATATTTTTGATAGCTATTGTGCACTTTCACGATGTATTCAGGTTGTCCCGTGATGCTCCACGCTCATCGAGCTATGCAAGCAATCCTGGTTCTTGTTGGTTCCTCCGCACTGCCGACATCCAATCGCCTAAGTTCTCTAATTTATTATTTACGCACAACTTGAGGACAAGTTGCAATCTAAGTGTGGGGGAGGATGGTTTATATGTATCTACTTTCATTTGCTCATATTAGTTATAATTTTCTATGAAAAGTGCAAAATTTTCAAATTTTTTGTTAAGTCCCGAGTAGACAAAGGCATATCTTTGCTTGAGTTTATATCATTTTTGCTATATTCTGTATATTTAGTAATTTTAGTTGTTTCACCCGACACTATTTTTCACATGCCATAGTAAATGATGAGCTAAATGTTGAAAGCCTACCCCATTTTAGTTGGAGATTTTTGATGATTATAGCATGTTTCTTTGCTTATGTACAATTCTTGAAAAGTTTAGTAGTTTGTATTCTAGGATTAAAGTATGATATACTGTGAATATCCGTAGGTTTGAATGTGATAAGTGAAACGTGATTAAGTCTTTGCAATAGTAATAAATTGTTTACTTGAGGTGTTATGCTCAGTGGTCTGTGCTACTAGAAAATAATCTTTTCCACTGCCAGCCAGAAATCTCTAAGTAAACATAATTGTAATTGTGTGTGTCGGAAGCTGGTTTATGATTTGGGTGAGGTAGGGTGTACCACGTATGTCCTATTCCACTATGATGACCAAAAGCTCACGACAGTCAGTTTATAGCTGCCTTATGATTGGAGTAAGGTAGGGGATTATCTTGAAATGTCCTATTCTGCTATGAGGGCAAAAGCTTATTCTGATGTGTGTTAGAAAAGTGTGAAAAAGTGAAAATATTGAAATATATTATTATGAATAAGTAAGGACTTAGTTATCGTTAATCTTATACCCAGTATAAACTGAAAGATATGTTGTAGGGATTATCCTCTGAGTCTGTCAGAAATGTTTTAGATATTCTCTACTATTTCTTTTTGGGATATGTATGTCTTGTAAAGTGCCTGTTATAGTTTTTTGAATATTTCTAACTTAGATGGGAAACCGGGCTAGTTTTGGTTTGAATAACATTCAAATTGTGGAACTTAGTGGAAGTTTATTATGGCTATGCACACACTCACTTGGGTGAACTTCTAAGTTATTGAATATACTTCATATTTGTATAGATGTTTATTTGTCTCGAGCTTGACTTTGTTTTGTTTTGCTCGGGGACGAGCAAAAAGATAAGTGTGGGGGTGTTCTTTAGGGCAAAATTATAGTGATTTTCATATATATTTTATGAATTAATTTCCCCCATATATGGATTATTTTCATAGATATCGGGCCTTATAGTCAAATATTGAGTAAATAAGGTTTTTAATGATTAAATATGAAAACGTATCGATTTTTATGTTTATTTGATGTTTTTATATTATTTTGGAAATTATTACGTTTTGGTATGTTTTTGATATTTGTAGATACCCAATTAATGATGGAAAAGATGATCCTAAAAGGCTAAATTCGAGATGGAAGAGGATCAATTAAAGATATGGAAGAATAAAAGAGATAAGGAAAGAAATAAATCAAGATGAAGATGGAAAAATCAAGAAATTCGATTTCAAGTCAATATGGACGAGCGTCCATCTGAAGCAGACGAGCGTTCAATAGTGGACGGGCGTTTGGTGAAGTGGACGAGCATCCTAGAAGAGATTTTACATTGAGTCTCCAGGCGCAGTCGAACGCAGCGTTGACTCTCCGTCCAAGGCAAATGGACGGGCGTCCATGTATTCAAACGAGCGTCCGCCGCCGCGCTTTGCCTAAACCGACTTAATCTTCTATTTAAACGGCCGTCGCCCCAACCCTAAGGGCATCAATATTTTTCTTCACATCAAAAGAGAGCACACCCGCATCTTGGAGAGTTGAAGGCGGTCACCCGAGCCTTGTGCTCGGGTGAACCGAGGTTAGATTAGGAGTAGATTATGTAGCTTTTCTTTTCGTTTCCATGGTGTTTCAACCATTGTATCCAAGACTATGTGAGTTCTCTTATGATTAATTTAATTCTAGTTTTTCTTCATGACGTTTGATTTAGTTTGTATTTTTCTATGCGATTTGTATGCCATGTGAATTAGAATCGAAAGATTAGTTCACGATTGATGTTTATAATACGGAAGTTGCGTAAACGCTAGATCACCATAGAAAGATAGGGTTTTAGCCATTAATGATGACAAGTTAATGAGTTAGATTCCTAGGTTGTTAGGTTCTTTAAAAACGAGAGTTAATTGAATCTACACCCGAGTTTTGTTTGGTAAATCGGTCTCAACACTCGAAAGATGAGAGATAGATAATTGAATTCACTACACAGTAGGCTTTCATAGCTTGAGAGATAAGTTCACTAAGTGATTAGGGATTTGTGTCTCGTGAAAGGTGAAAACCACAAAAACCGAATTAGAATCATGAGATTAACTAGAATTGAAATCACTTAGGTTTGTACTTTGGTTGTTCCCATGTTTCTTAGGTTAGATTTATTTTGATTGTTCGTTTATGTTTTTTCTGTTTTTATGTTTTGTTCTTTCGTTTCTTTTGTTTATTCATTCTTTGAGTAACAATTGAGAGAGTTAATGAAATTAGATTCAACATCCCAATTCCCTGTGGATCGACCCCTTACTTATCTCGCTCTACTATCAACAACCCGGTATTCGGCCGGTTAGGAGTTAGTTTTGCAATTAGGTTAGGGTTTATAAATTTTCTTTTTGTTTAGTGATGCAAAATCCCTCCAACATTGATCTATTTTGCTCCTCCCTAAAGGAGTCCCATTGAGCTTTGATATCACTTGAGTGCGAGGGGCCTTGAGAGTTTTGGTAGTTCTGTGAATAAGGCTGGCTGGACCAATTTTGAAATGTAGAATTAGAATTGTTAGGCCAATTCTGATTGAACCTTTGATTTGTATTGGAAAAATTGGAGTTCTGGTTCTGATTGTAACTAGGGTTTCGATTGAAGTTTTGATTTTGATTAAAATTTGAATTTGGATTTAAATTTTGATTCTGATCGAAACCCTGGTTTTGAAGATTACTCTGGCCAGAGAATTGATTATTGAATCTCTGATTGGACTGGCCAAAGAATGCATTCACTTCAGCATTCTGTCCATTCATAGGACAGAAACGAGATGTGTGCCCCAAATTGTCACAGTTCTGACATGTGACTGGATTGTACTGTCCATGATTCTGGACAGCATTAACTTGATAGGTCGAAGGGGAAATGAATTGACACTGGCCAACCATATGGCCGTTTGACAACAATTTTTACCGCAAAATGTAACTTGAGAGTTACGTGAAAATGAAGGATTCTTATTCTTTTGATTTAGAGGCGTGGTAAGAGCGACCATCTCTTTGTTTCACATGGCGATTTCATTTTATTTGCTTCACCTCCTCGATCCTAGGAGGAGGAAGTGGTGCTTGAATAGCTTGATACGAGGGGCATAGTTATATTTGGCAATATCCTCGAATAATGCCCACCCTCTTCGGTGTTTTTTCAGAATGCCCCACTGTGAAGAACTGCTGACCATGCCCTTAGTGAGCTCGGTCAAGCCGCTGAAAAATATGTTGACTTGCCTCTGCAAGTCCAAACCATGATGGGGGAATTTTCTAAGGAGAGCTTTGAATCTCTTCCAATAGTCGAAGAAAGACTCATTTTCCTTTTGATAGAAAGTGAATATTTCACTTAAACACTGGGCTGTCTTAGATGGTGGAAAGTATTGACTCAGGAACTCTTTCTCGAGTTCAGCCCAGGTGGAAATTGATTCAGTGGGGAGATAGTTGTACCACTCTTTAGCCTCCCCTCATAAGGAAAATGGAAAAAGTTTCAATTTTATCGCATCCTCACTGACTCCTTGGATGCGAGTCGTACCACATATCTCCAGAAATGTGTGTATGTAGTATGAGGATTCTCGGCCGAAAACCATGGAAAATAGATGCATGTTGCATCATTTGTATGAGACCAGTTTAAGTTCGAAGGTTGGTGCATTAATGACGGGTAAAACGATTGCGGGTTGACCTTGACTTCACCAGGCATGGCGTAGTCACCAACGTCGTCTATCATCTGCAGCCTTTATGACTATTTCTTCGATCTCGCCGGCCAGGCGTTCCTCAAGATCTTGATCGGCCTCACTCCTTCGTCGGGAGGAACCGCAGGACGGACTCTTCGCCTTTTGGTTTGACTATGGTTCGCTCGAGGTCGGGGTGTAAAGCAAAGGACCTTCTTCGACTCGAGTTTGCATAAACCATTTCGAACACCAACACCTAAATCACGAGGTTTCGGGATTTTTTCCTTATGCTTTTTAGAGTAGGATTCACCGAGAATCCTTCACCCAACCTCGACGATTGAAACGTGTTCCTTGGTTCTTTAATTATTATAATTTTTTTTTTTATTTTTTTTAGAAAAGATACAGAAACAGGAACAAAAACCTACCTACGAAAAACTTGATAACAAAAACTAGAAAAATTAATAAAACTAGACAACCGTACCGAGTCCCCGGCAACGGCGCCAAAAACTTGTCTCGGATTTTATAGCAAAGCAAAACAAACAAGTAATAAATAAATCCGGTTTACCCCAAGTGCAGGGATCGTAGTATAGCGATTAAAAACCGGAGTCGATCCACAGGGAATCGAGGTTGGTCTAGTTCTTAATTTTTCTAAAAGTGTCACGAGAAATAAAAACTAAAAACGAAAACAAATAACTGGACAGAGGGTTGTCAATCCAAAGCCAGGAAAGATAATTACGAATCGAACTAACTAAGTTGTACCTATTTTATAACTAAAACTACAATAAACTTACTACGGTTACTACGATGAAAACGAAGCAAAAACAAAGACAAACGATTTTTCTCAATTAATTTAACAACGAACAAGCAATGATCCACCGATTCCCGCAACCCTCAATTTCTACTTTAGATTATCTTGTGGTGATTTAACGAAAATTGTGATTCACCCATCAAAGGTATGAATTTCTACTTTCGTAGATAATTAGCCTATCAATCTTTTATCTTTCGATCTTAAAGATTAACGCTTTCATAACAAAGGTGTGAAATCTCTCAATTTAAGTAATCTAGATATTCAACCTAACAACTCTCGTTATTTTAGATCAAAAATCCATTCTTTAATATGGTGATCTAAGTTTAACAACGACTCTCGTCAAACGTTAAACATCAAATATGCAACGATCTCTCGATATAATTGCATAAAAACGAATAAAGCATAATAAAGATACAACTTTTATTAAAACTTACAAGATAATCCAAATTCAAATCGAGATGTGCTAAGAATCGGCTTCACAAGGCTTGTTCCAACGTGCTTTAACTTCTCATCATCGTTTTATTACAACTTTATTTATACATCCAAGCATATACATATACATACATAGATATATGCATACATATATATTTAAAACTAAAAAGAAAGAAGAAAGAAGCTTGTATGTATGCTTACATATAGATATACATAGACATATATGTATATATACATACACACATCTTCAATTCTTCAACAAAATGATAGAAAAAGTGGAGAAACTACATGGAGAAAGGGATGGACATGGAGGCCATGAGAGGCGGCCAAGGCCTTTTTTAGGTGAATGGGTGGTGTTATGATGGATATGTTCTCTCCATGTATGGTGATGGATGTGTGTATATAATGGGAGGTGATATAAGGGAGGTATCATTTGGGGGAGGCTAGGAGGTTGTTATGTAGGCTTGGAGGTTGTTATGGAGGCTTGGGAGTAATGATGAGTTTGTTGGGGAGGCTTGGGAGTTTGTTAGGTAGGCTTGGGAGAGCAAATAAATATCTCCGGTTCGTCCGTTTTTTCAGCTGTTCGGAAAAAAATATCATAACTTGAGTTGTAGACCTCCGATTGACGTGATTCAAAATGCGTTGGAAAGCTCGTTTGAATATCTACAACTTTCATCAAGACCTAGTCCCCTGAAAATGCCTCTAAGTCAGGTCAAATTTCCATCGAAAACAGGTTACGGTAGAAGCTCGTTGGACAAAATTGATCCCTTTAACTCGTAAACTCGTAGCATCTTCTTCTCTTCCTCAAAATCCATCTTTTAGGATTCCAAAACATGCCTTCTTCATCAAATATTCTCTTTGTCTCAAAATATTCTCTTTGTCCCCCAAATATTCTCTTTGTACCCTCTTAGATTTTTCTTGCTTCAGTCAGGCAAAACTCTCGTCTCGTGATTCAGTCTTTAGTTCCGTCTCCGCAGTAATTCTTATCTTTTTTACCTGAACACAAAGAAACGAACCACGAGTATTTCTGACAACAACAGTTTTAACAGTACAATATATGTATACATATATATATATATATATATATACATAGATATCATCGAGAGAAAAAAAAAAAAAAAGAGACAAGCAAAAGACAAAGGGAATATATGGGGAGCCCAAAGAATATTTTTATTCCTTTGAAGATATATATAAATATATGGATAGATAGATAACTACTACTTATACATTTTAGTAATTATGACTTGAGTTGATATAATAATGCTCAAAATCCGAACCTTATCATCTTTTAATCATTTTTTAGATCGAAAATATGTATCTACAAGACATCAAAACATTGCAAAGTGTAATCACATATAAAACCAACGATAAAACACATAAATCAACCACTTTTGCAATTAAACCGTTTAAAACCTCACTTGCTCAATAAATCGATTAAACGCTCATTTTCTATGCAAATTATATAAATGTGGAGGAAATCATTATAAAATATATCATTAGAAATCGTATAAAATCACCTTTAACAGCGCTTCTCGGGGATTTTCTATCTCGGGGATGTCGGTGGATTTGTGCATGACCCCATTCGGTGGTTCGGTGGACCCGTGCTAGTATTTTGCCCATAACCTTCGGCTCCCGTGTCTGTTCCACGTTTAGTTCACCATTCTGGAAAGCCCTTTCCGATGCCAACGACATGGTAAGCTTCTCGGGGATTTTATGTTGTTCGTCGGTACCTTGGGGAAGTCGGTGTATTTGTGCATGACCCCATTCGGTGGTTCGGTGGACCCGTGCTAGTATTTTGGCCATAAATTTTGGCTCCCGTGTCCGTTCCACGTGCAGTTCACCATTCTGGAAAGCCCTTTCCGATCCCAACGACCTGGTATGCTTTTCGGGGATTTTCTATGGTTCGTCGTTACCTCGAAGATGCGGTGGATTTGTGCATGACCCCATTCGGTGGTTCGGTGGCCCCGTGCTAGTATTTTGGCCAAAACCTTCGGCTCCCGTGTCCGTTCCCCGTGCGTTCACCAATCTGGAAAGCCATTTCCAATGCCAACGATGTGGTGCGGTTCTCGGGGATTTTATACCTCGGGGATGTCGGTGGATTTGTGCATGACCCCATTCGGTGGTTCGGTGGACCCGTGCTAGTATTTTTGCCATAACCTTCGGCTCCCGTGTCCGTTCCACCTGCAGTTCACCATTCTGGAAAGCCCTTTCCGATGCCAACGATGTGGTGTGCTTCTTGGGGATTTTCTACGGTTCGCCGGTACCTCGGGGATGTCGGGGAATTCATGCATGACCCAATTCGGTGGTTCGGTGGACCCGTGCTAGTATTTTGGCCATAACCTTCGGTTCCCGAGTCCGTTCCACGAGCAGTTCACCATTCTGGAAAGCCATTTCCGATGCCAACGACGTGGTGTGCTTATCGGGGATTTTCTGTGGTTCGTCGGTACCTCGGGGATGTCGGTGGATTTGTGCATATCCCCATTCGGTGGTTCGGTGGACCCGTGCTAGTATTTTGGCCATAATCTTCGGTTCCGTGTCCGTTCCACGTCAGATTCACCATTCTCGAAAGCCCTTTCCGATGCGAATGACGTGGTATGCTTCTCGGGAATTTTATACCTCGGGGATGTCGGTGAATTTGTGTATGACCCCATACGGTGGCTTGGTGGACCCGTGCTAGTATTTTGGCCATAACCTTCAGCTCCCGTGTCTGTTGCACGTTTAGTTCACCATTCTGGAAAGCCCTTTCCGATGCCAACGACGTGGTGTGCTTCTCGGGGATTTTCTATGGTTCGACTGTACCTCGGGGATGTTGGTGGATTTGTGCATGACCCCATTCGGTGGTTCGATGGACCCATGCTATTAATTTGGCCATAACCTTAGGCTCCCGTGTCCGTTCCACGTGCAGTTCGCCATTCTGGAAAGCCCATTCCGATGCCAATGATGTGGTGCGCTTCTCGGGGATTTTCTACCGCGGAGATGTAGGTGGATTTGTGCATGGCCCCATTTGGTGGAAAGGTGGACCCGTGCTAGTATTTTGGCCATAACATTACGCTCCCCGTGTATGCATTCACGTGCGATTCACCATTCTGGAAAGCCCTTTCCGATGCCAACAATGTGGTGTGCTTTTAGGGTATTTTCTACCTCGGGGATGTCGGTGGATTTGTGCATGACCCCATTCGGTGGTTCGGTGGACCCGTGCTAGTATTTTGGCTATAACCTTCGGATCCCGTGTCTGTTCCACGTGCAGTTCACCATTCTGGAAAGCCCTTTCCGATGCCAACGATGTGGTGCGCTTCTCGGGGATTTTCTATGGTTCGTCCGTACCTCGGGGATGTCGATGGATTTGTGCATTACCCCATTCGGTGGTTCAGTGGACCCGTGCTAGTATTTTGGCCATAACCTTCGGCTCCTGTGTCCGTTCCACATGCAGCTCACCATTCTGGAAAGCCATTTCCGATGCCAACGACATGGTGCACTTTTGGGGATTTTCTACCTCGGGGATGGAGGTGGATTTGTTCATGACCCCATTCAGTGGTTCGGTGGACCCGTGCTAGTATTTTGGCCATAACCTTCTGCTCCCGTGTCCGTTCCACGTGCAGTTCACCATTCTGGAAAGCCCTTTCCGATGCCAACGACGTGGTGTGCTTCTCGGGGATTTTCTATGGTTCGTCGGTACCTCGGGGATGTCGGTGGATTTGTGCATTATCCCATTCGGTGGTTTGGTGGACCCGTGCTAGTATTTTGGCCATAACCTTCGGCTCCCGTGTCCGTTCCACGTGCAGTTCACCATTCTGGAAAGCCCTTTCCGATGCCAATGAGGTGGTGCGCTTCTCGGGGATTTTTTGTGGTTCGTCGGTACTTCGGGGATGTCGGTGGATTTGTGCATGACCCCATTCGGTGGTTCGGTGGACCCGTGCTAGTATTTTGGCCATAACCTTCGGCTCCCGTGTCTGTTCCACGTTTAGTTCACCATTCTGGAAATCCCTTTCCGATGCCAACGACGTGGTGCGCTTCTTGGGGATTTTCTGTGGTTCGTCGGTACCTCGGGGATGTCGGTGGATTTGTGCATGACCCCATTCGGTGGTTCGGTGGACCCGTGCTAGTATTTTGGCCATAACCTTCGGCTCCCGTGTCCGTTCCATGTGCAGTTCACCATTCTGGAAAGCCATTTCCGATACCAACGACGTGGTGTGCTTCTCGGGATTTTCTACCTCGGGGATGTCGGTGGATTTGTGCATGACCCCATTCGGTGGTTTGGTGGAACCGTGCTAGTATTTTGGCCAAAACCTTCGGCTCCCGTGTCCGTTCCACGTTCAGTTCACCATTCTGGAAAGCCCATTCTGATGCCAACGACGTGGTGTGCATCTCGGGGATTTTCTGTGGTTCGTAGGTACCTCGAGGATGTTGGTGGATTTGTGCATGACCCCATTCGGTGGTTCGGTGGACCCGTGCTAGTATTTTGGCCATAACCTTCGTCTCCCATGTTTGTTCCACGTGCAGTTCACCATTCTGGAAATACCTTTCCGAGGCCAACGTTGTGGTGCTCTTCTCGGGGATTTTCTACCTCGGGGATGTCGGTTGATTTGTGTATGACCCCTTCTCGGGGATTTTCTGTGGTTCGTCGGTACCTCGGGGATGTCGGTGGATTTGTGCATGACCCCATTCTGTGGTTCGGTGGACCCGTGCTAGTATTTTGGCCATAACCTTCGGCTCCTGTGTACGTTCCACGTACTGTTCACAATTCTGGAAAGCCATTTCCGATGCCAACGACGTGGTGCACTTCTCGGGGATTTTCTACCTTGGGGATGTCGGTGGATTTGTGCATGACCCCATTCGGTGGTTCGGTGGACCCGTGCTAGTATTTTGGCCATAACCTTCGGCTCCCGTGTCCGTTCCACGTGAAGTTCACCATTCTGGAAAGCCCTTTCCGATGCCAATGATGTGGTGTGCTTCTCGGGTATTTTCTGTGGTTCGTCGGTACCTCGGGGATGTCGGTGGATTTGTGCATGACCCCATTCGGTGGTTCGGTGGACCCGTGCTAGTATTTTGGCCATAACCTTGGGCTCCCGTGTCCGTTCCACATGCAGTTCACCATTCTGGAAAGCCCTTTCCGATTCCAATGACGTGGTGCGCTTCTCGGGGATTTTCTATGCTTCATCGGTACCTCGGGGATGTCAGTGGATTTGTGCATGACCCTATTCGGTGGTTCGGTGGACCCATGCTAGTATTTTAGGCCTAACCTTCGGCTCCCGTGTCCGTTCCACGTGCAGTTCACCATTCTGGAAAGCTCTTTCCGATGCCAACGACGTGGTGTGCTTCTCGGGGATTTTTTTGTGGCTTTTCGGTACCTCGGGGATGTCTGTGGATTTGTGCATGACCCCATTCGGTGGTTCGGTGGACCCATGCTAGTATTTTGGCCATCACCTTCGGCTCCCGTGTCCGTTCCACGTGCAGTTCACCATTCTAGAAAGCCCTTTCCGATGCCAACGACGTGGTGCGCTTCTCGGGGATTTTCTACCTCGGGGATGTCGGTGGATTTGTGCATGACCCCATTCGGTGCTTCGGTGGACCCGTGCTAGTATTTTGGTCATAACCTTCAGCTCCCGTGTCTGTTCCACGTTTAGTTCACCATTCTGGAGAGCCCTTTCCGATGCCAACGACGTGGTGCGCTTCTCGGGGATTTTCTGTTCTTCGTCGGTACCTCGGGGAAGTCGGTGTATTTGTGCAAGACCCCATTCGGTGGTTCGGTGGACCCGTGCTAGTATTTTGGCCATAACCTTCGACCCCCGTGTCCGTTCCACGTGCAGTTCACCATTCTGGAAAGCCCTTTCCGATCCCAACGACCTGGTATGCTTCTCGGGGATTTTCTATGGTTCGTCGGTACCTCGAAGATGTCGGTGGATTTGTGCATGACCCCATTCGGTGCTTCGGTGGACCCGTGCTAGTATTTTGGCCAAAACCTTCGGCTCCCGTGTCCGTTCCACGTGCGTTCACCAATCTGGAAAGCCATTTCCAATGCCAACGATGTGGTGCGGTTCTCTGGGATTTTATACCTCTGGGATGTCAGTGGATTTGTGCATGACCCCATTCGGTGGTTCGGTGGACCCGTGCTAGTATTTTTGCCATTACCTTCGGCTCCCGTGTCCGTTCCACCTGCAGTTCACCATTCTGGAAAGCCCTTTCCGATGCCAACGATGTGGTGTGCTTCTTGGGGATTTTCTACGGTTCGCCGGTACCTCGGGGATGTCGGGGAATTCGTGCATGACAACATTCGGTGGTTCGGTGGACCCGTGCTAGTATCTTGGCCATAACCTTCGGCTCCGAGTCCGTTCCACGTGCAGTACACCATTCTGGAAAGCCATTTCCGATGCCAATGACGTGGTGTGCTTCTCGGGGATTTTCTGTGGTTCGTCGGTACCTCGGGGATGTCGGTGGATTTGTGCATGACCCCATTCGGTGGTTCGGTGGACCCGTGCTAGTTTTTTGGCCATAAACTTCGGCTCCCGTGTCCGTTCCACGTGTAGTTCACCATTCTGGAAAGCCCTTTCCGATGCGAACGACGTGGTATGCTTCTCGGGAATTTTATACCTCGGGGATGTCGGTGGATTTGTGCATGACCCTATTCGGTGGTTCGGTGGACCCGTGCTAGTATTTTGGCCATAACCTTCGGCTCCCGTGTCTGTTCCACGTTTAGTTCACCATTCTGGAAAGCCCTTTCCGATGCCAACGACGTGGTGTGCTTCTCGGGGATTTTCTGTGGTTCGTCGGTACCTCGGGGATGTCGGTGGATTTGTGCATGACCCCATTCGGTGGTTCGGTGGACCCGTGCTATTATTTTGGCCATAACCTTCGGCTCCCGTGTCCGTTCCACGTGCAGTTCGCCATTCTGGTAAGCACATTCCGATGCCAACGATGTGGTGCGCTTCTCGGGGATTTTCTACCTCGGGGATGTAGGTGGATTTGTGCATGGCCCCATTTTGGTGGTTTGGTGGACCCGTGCTAGTATTTTGGCCATAACATTCTGCTCCCGTGTCTGTTCCACGTGCAGTTAACCATTCTGGAAAGCCCTTTCCGATGCCAACAATGTGGTGTGCTTTTCGGGGATTTTCTACCTCGGGGATGTCGGTGGATTTGTGCATGACCCCATTCGGTGGTTCGGTGGACCCGTGCTAGTATTTTGGCAATAACCTTCGGCTCCCGTGTCTGTTCCACGTGCAGTTCACCATTCTGGAAAGCCCTTTCCGATGCCAACGATGTGGTGTGCTTCTCGGGGATTTTCTATGGTTCGTCGGTACCTCGGGGATGTCGGTGGATTTGTGCATTACCCCATTCGGTGGTTCGATGGACCCGTGCTAGTATTTTGGCCATAACCTTCGGCTCCCGTGTCCGTTCCACATGCATCTCACCATTCTGGAAAGCCATTTCCGATGCCAACGACATGGTGCACTTTTGGGGATTTTCTACCTCGGGGATGGAGGTGGATATGTGCATGACCCCATTCAGTGGTTCGGTGGACCCGTGCTAGTATTTTGGCCATAACCTTCTGCTCCCGTGTCCGTTCCACGTGCAGTTCACCATTCTCGAAAGCCCTTTCCGATGCCAACGACGTGGTGTGCTTCTCGGGGATTTTCTGTGGTTCGTCGGTACCTCGGGAATGTCGGTGGATTTGTGCATTACCGCATTCGGTGGTTTGGTGGACCCGTGCTAGTATTTTGGCCATAACCTTCGGCTCCCGTGTCCGTTCCACGTGCAGTTCACCATTCTGGAAAGCCCTTTCCGATGCCAATGAGGTGGTGCACTTCTCGGGGATTTTATGTGGTTCGTCGGTACTTCGGGGATGTCGGTGGATTTGTGCATGACCCCATTCGGTGGTTCGGTGGACCCGTGCTAGTATTTTGGCCATAACCTTCAGCTCCCGTGTGTGTTCCACGTTTAGTTCACCATTCTGGAAATCCCTTCCGATGCCAACGACGTGGTGCGCTTCTTGGGGATTTTCTGTGGTTCGTCGGTACCTCGGGGTTGTCGGTGGATTTGTGCATGACCCCATTCGGTGGTTCGGTGGACCCGTGCTAGTATTTTGGCCATAACCTTCGGCTCCCGTGTCCGTTCCATGTGCAGTTCACCATTCTGGAAAGCCATTTCCGATACCAACGACGTGGTGTGCTTCTCGTGGATTTTCTACCTCTGGGATGTCGGTGGATTTGTGCATGACCCCATTCGGTGGTTTGGTGGAACCGTGCTAGTATTTTGGCCAAAACCTTCGGCTCCCGTGTCCGTTCCACGTTCAGTTCACCATTCTGGAAAGCCCATTCTGGACCCGTGCTAGTATTTTGGCCATAACCTTCAGCTCCCGTGTATGTTCCACGTTTAGTTCACCATTCTGGAAAGCCCTTCCAATGCCAACGACGTGGTGCGCTTCTTGGGGATTTTCTGTGGTTCGTCGGTACCTCGGGGTTGTCGGTGGATTTGTGCATGACCCCATTCGGTGGTTCGGTGGACCCGTGCTAGTATTTTGGCCATAACCTTCGGCTCCCGTGTCCGTTCCATGTGCAGTTCACCATTCTGGAAAGCCATTTCCGATACCAACGACGTGGTGTGCTTCTCGGGGATGTCGGTGGATTTGTGCATGACCCCATTCGGTGGTTTGGTGGAACCGTGCTAGTATTTTGGCAAAAACCTTCGGCTCCCGTGTCCGTTCCACGTTCAGTTCACCATTCTGGAAAGCCCATTCTGATGCCAACGACGTGGTGTGTTTCTCGGGGATTTTCTGTGGTTCGTCGGTACCTCGAGGATGTCGGTGGATTTGTGGATGACCCCATTCGGTGGTTCGGTGGACCCGTGCTAGTATTTTGGCCATAACCTTCATCTCCCGTGTCTGTTCCACGTGCATTTCACCATTCTGGAAAGACCTTTCCGATGCCAACGATGTGGTGCTCTTCTCGGGGATTTTCTACCTCGGGGATGTCGGTTGATTTGTGTATGACCCCTTCTCGGGGATTTTCTGTGGTTCGTCGTACCTCGGGGATGTCGGTGGATTTGTGCATGACCCCATTCGGTGGTTCGATGGACCCGTGCTAGTATTTTGGCAATAACCTTCGGCTCCCGTGTACGTTCCACGTACAGTTCACAATTCTGGAAAGCCATTTCCGATGCCAACGACGTGGTGCACTTCTCGGGCATTTTCTACCTTGGGGATGTCGGTGGATTTGTGCATGACCCCATTCGGTGGCTCGGTGGACCCGTGCTAGTATTTGGGCCATAACCTTCGGCTCCCGTGTCCGTTCCACGTGAAGTTCACCATTCTGGAAAGGCCTTTCCGATGCCAATGATGTGGTGTGCTTCTCGGGTATTTTCTGTGGTTCGTCGGTACCTCGGGGATGTCGGTGGATTTGTGCATGACCCCATTCGGTGGTTTGGTGGACCCGTGCTAGTATTTTGGCCATAACCTTCGGCTCCCGTGTCCGTTCAACGTGCAGTTCACCATTCTGGAAAGCCCTTTCCGATGCCAACGACGTGGTGTGCTTCTCGGGGATTTTCGTGGTTTTTTCGGTACCTCGGGGATGTCGGTGGATTTGTGCATGACCCCATTCGGTGGTTCGGTGGACCCATGCTAGTATTTTGGCCATAACCTTCGGCTCCCGTGTCCGTTCCACGTGAAGTTCACCATTCTGGAAAGCCCTTTCCGATGCCAATGATGTGGTGTGCTTCTCGGGTATTTTCTGTGGTACCTCGGGATGTCGGTGGATTTGTGCATGACCCCATTCGGTGGTTCGGTGGACCCGTGCTAGTATTTTGGCCATAACCTTCGGCTCCCGTGTCCGTTCCACGTGTAGGTCACCATTCTGGAAAGCCCTTTCCGATGCCAACAACGTGCTGTGCTTCTTGGGGATTTTCTTGTGGTTCGTCGGTACCTCGGGGACGTCGGTGGATTTGTGCATGACCCCATTCAGTGGTTCGGTGGACCCGTGCTAGTATTTTAGCCATAACCTTCGGCTCCCGTGTCCGTTCCACGTGCAGTTCACCATTCTGGAAATCCCTATCCGATGCCAACGACATGGTGCGCTTCTCGGGGATTTCTGTGGCTCCTCGGTACCTCGGGGATGTCGGTGGATTTGTGCATGACCCCATTCGGTGGTTCGGTGGACCCGTGCTAGTATTTTGGCCATAACCTTCGGCTCCCGTATCCGTTCCACGTGCAGTTCACCATTCTGGAAATCCATTTCCGATGCCAACAACGTGGTGTGCTTCTCGGGGATTTTCTACCTAGGGGATGTCGGTGGATTTGTGCATGACTCCATTCGGTGGTTCGGTGGACCCGTGCTTGTATTTTGGCCTTAACCTTCTGCTCCCGTGTCCGTTTCAGGTGCAGTTCACCATTCTGGAAAGACCTTTCCGATGCCAACGACGTGGTGTGCTTCTCGGGGATTTTCTATGGTTCGTCGGTACATGGGGGATGTCGGTGGATTTGTGCATGACCCCATTCGGTTGTTCGGTGGACCCGTGCTAGTATTTTGGCCATAACATTCGGCTCCCGTGTCCGTTCCACATGCAGTTCACCATTCTGGAAAGCCCTTTCTGATGCCAACGACGTGGTGCACTTCTCGGGGATTTTCTGTGGTTCGTCGGTACCTCGGGGATGTCGGTGGATTTGTGCATGACCCCATTCATTGGTTCGGTGGACCTATGCTAGTATTTTGGCCATAACCTTCGGCTCCCGTGTAAGTTCCACATGCAGTTCACCATTCTGGAAAGTCCTTTCCGATGCCAACGACGTGGTGTGCCTCTCGGGGATTTTCTACTTCAAGGATGTCGGTGGATTTGTGCATGACCCCATTCGGTGGTTCGGGGGACCCGTGCTAGTATTTTGGCCATAACCTTTGGCTCCCGTGTCTGTTCCACGTTCAGTTCACCATTCTGGAAAGCCCTTTCCGATGCCAACGACGTGGTGAGCTTCTCGGGGATTTTTTGTGGTTCGCGGTACCTCGGGGATGTCGGTGGATTTGTGCATGACCCCATTCGGTGGTTCGGTGGACCCGTGCTAGTATTTTGGCCATAACCTTCAGCTCCCGTGTCCGTTCCACGTGCAGTTCACCAGTCTGGAAAGCCCTTTCCGATACCAATGACGTGGTGCGCTTCTCGTGGATTTTCTATTTTTCGTCGGTACCTCGGGGATGTCAGTGGATTTGTGCATGACACCATTCGGTGGTTCGGTGGACCTGTGCTAGTATTTTGGCCATAACCTTCGGCTCCCGTGTCCGTTCCACGTGAAGTTCCCCATTCTGGAAAGCCCTTTCCGATGCCAATTGTTGGTCCCAGAGAAGGGTGAAACTATAGTCGAGAGGGGGGTGAATGACTATAGTGGAGTTTCAAAAACTTTTCTTGTGTTTTAAAAGCTTTTGGGCAGCGGATAAGTCCCTTCTTACTATGTTGTTTTCAAATCAGTTTAGACAATCACAGATATGTGTTATGATGTAGGCAAATTAAATAAGTCTTTGTAAAGTAAGTTGCGAAAATTAAATTGACACAAGGCTTATAGTGGTTCAGGGTGGTGTAATCCCTTAATCCACTCTTCTCCTGTGATGATCGGAGGAATTCACTATTGTTTTCACAGATACAACAGTATGATTGTCCTTGGCTTCCCTAGCTTCACAATCTACAAGACTATCACTCCTTGACTGCAACAGCTTCAGTGATTCAGTCTTCTTTTTGCTGCTCCTTGAGATCTAAATCCTTCAACAGCTATCACAGTTTCAACTCCTTCTCAGATTGCCTCTGATTCAGTTGCTTCAGTTTGATGTGAATGTGATTCACGCACTTGCTTGATCAATCTCAATTCTGAATATGACTTTGTAGTTCTGATGTTTGAGTCGATCACTAGATGTATCCTTGTAAGTTCGAGAGAGAAGGCTTTTCTAATTGTGAGTTTACGCTTTTCTTTCTTTTTCAATCGTTGTTTTGCTTTTTCATCAATGCCTTCTATTTATAGCCTTGAATAGCCTTGATTTTGAAAATCTGTCGGTTGGCTATATTAATGAGGGAATAATCCTTGATTTTATCCTTGATTCCCCCTTAATTGTATTCTCCTTGATTTCAGTGATCGGATTCTTCTTTCAAATGTATAGCTGAAAATCCGTCCTTGATTGATCCTTCAATGATTGTGCATTTAATGCATGATCTGCTGAATCTTCAATGTATATTAAATCTGATCTTGTAGGTGTCTCTTCACCGTCTGTAGAACGGTGGAGTGAGCCTTCTGACTTAGCCGTTAGTTCTTTCTTCGCCGTTTTGTTTTCTCTTTGCCGACAGTCAGTGTACTCAGCCGATTCACTGTTTTCTTCTTTGCTTTAGTTTCAGGAGAATCTTTATACTTCACTGATCCTTGATTTGGGTGGGATCAGTGTACACCATATTGGAATATTGAGTTTCATCACTTGAAACTTAACTTAGACTTATCCAAGGTCATCACAGACTTCCTTGGTTATAAGTCAGATCATAATCCCTTCTATGTATCTCTGCTGGTGCTTGGCTGGCTTCACTCTGCCGAATGTCTGTTTTCACTTTGTCGTCCTACCAACTAGTACAATACTTGTCTGACTCAACTTATACAACATGTCAGACTCTAAGTAAAGACTTATACAGAGAGAATTCTAACTTATTTCGGGCTTGCTATAACAAATAGTATGGCCATCATCAAAACATAATAAAATGTTCCTAACAATTTCCCTTTTTGATGATGCCAAAACCCTCATAAGCTGAACATAAGTAATCGAAATTTATAATAACCAACAGAACAAAATTTCAACAATTTTATTCATCCATCAAGGGCAATGAGATCCAAAGAATTTATTCAATCATTACAAACTACATTTTGCTTAATTCACCTTGTACCTTTTTTGAACTTTGTAGTCCGAACCTCTTCAATGTCTTTCCAATCAATTTCGAAACTTCCACTTCCAGTAAGCCAAAGTCGTGTATTCAGATACACCCTGAAAAACTCTTTTGGCAAAAAGTCTATTGAAATCAGGCATGGTCTCATTGGCCTTAGGTTCTCCAAAATATTTTTCAAGTCTTTCACTAGCCTCAGCAATGTGTGAGTCTGCAAATTTGAGACTTTCGGCTCCCGTGTCCGTTCAACGTGCAGTTCACCATTCTGGAAAGCCCTTTCCGATGCAAACGACGTGGTGTGTGATGAGCTTAAATTTACCCCTCGAAAATACATTTATAAAGACTCGAAACTGTGGGTAAACTAACTCTCTAACCAAAGTGAGTACCGGGTCGATTGTTAGAATAGCTACTGAGGAGAACGAGGTCGATCCCAAGGGAAAAGTGTTTGTAAGTACCAAAGTGAGCGTGTGTCTTAGTCTAGGCTATCAAGTTTTTGGATTGTTTTTATACTATAACGATGCTAAAATAATCAAGTCTAAAGAGAGAAAAGAGAGAAAGAAAGTTAAACTCTTTGGATTTTAAAGATAGGTTAAAAGACATAGCCGAACCATGATCAAAATAGCTAATTTCAACCCCAAGGATAGACAAAACCGGGAGTGTGCATTATAACAAACGAACTCTCACATTCAATCTCACGGGTGCGTGCTCTAATTCGATGTTAAGATCTCAACAACTCTCCTTTAACATCCTATGTGAGGTTAATTAATTCTCTTTTAGAAAACCGATTATCCTAACATGATTAAGTCTTTGTGAGACGCTTGATATAACCCTCGTTACGAAACAAGTCCAAAATTACTCGATCGAAGTTACTACCGATTCATACTCACCAACGTACTACACCAAACATCTTAACAAGAATGTGTCAAAGAAGAAAACCAAGCTTTACCTAATCCATGGTCTACCCGAAAGACTCCGTGAAACAACTTGTCATCGTTGGCTCAAGAACCACCCGGCATTTCATAGTTCAACCCCGGGTCTAACACTAAACTACACTAATCTAACTACCAAATTCAAGTTATTATGTTGATAATAATACATCGATGGCGCGGGCCTGAATTCACGACCTAAAACCCGGTATGTTTTACCTCCCGATCTTAGAACCTTTTTCCCACACCATTCTCTCTGAACACTCTCAAGAATGATGTGTGTGATTTTTTGACCTAGGTAGCTAATCTAGCCCAAATCCGTTATAACAAGTTCTAAGACGTGAAATATGTGAGATTCAACAATAAAAAGCACAACACACTCCCAATTTTATCTTCCAAAGGTTGATTTCACCAAATTTTACATGATTCGGCTATGATAAGTTTAGCTATTCATAACAACGGGAAAGGAAAATATACTATATATATACATATACATAGATATATATAAGTGCATAAAAGTAAATATATATATATATATATATATATATATATATATATATATATATATATATATATATATATATATAAGTAAATAAGTAAATAAGTAAATAAATATATATATATATATATATATATATATATATATATATATATATATAAGTGCATGTAAGTAAATGCGTAAGTAAATATATATATATATATATATATATATAAATACTACATGCTACGAAAAGGAAAAAAAAAAAAGGAGACAAAGAGAATAAAAGATAAGGGGGACAAGGGGACAAGGGATATATATATATATATATATATATATATATATATATATATATATATATATATATATATATATATATATATATGGGGACAAGGGGACAAGGGATATATATATATATATATATAGTACTACAAAGCAAAAAGAAAGAAAGACAAGAAAATAAAAGAAACAAAAGGAAATATATTTATATCTATATATGTTATATTACATAACAAGAAATAAAACAAAACAAAATAAAAAAGAAAGGCGGCAAGGTGAAGGGAGTTGGGAAGAAAAGAAAGTGTTTGAAGAAAAGAAAGTGTTTGGGAAAAAGAGAGAAGATGGAAGAAATTAGGAGATGGAAGTTTGGGAAAAAGAAAATGGAGAAGAAGAAAGGAGGAGAGGGGGCGAAAATGGGGAAGGGAGGAAGGGAAGGTGCTTGTTTCTTCATGAAAGGGAAGGTATATATAGGGAAAAAGGAAGGTTGTATCTATGTATGGGAGAGGTGATATAAGGGGAGGTAGTTATTGGGAAGTTTGTATATGGGATGGAATTTAGCATGTGGGAGGGAATATTTATCATCATTGCTAATATTCCTCATAATAACATCCCATGTGAGCAAGCTAGCTCCTAAAATATGCAATTTGTTTTGCACCAAATTCGAATCGGGATTTATCCGGTTCGAGCCGGGATTTCAGCTGTTCGGTAAAACGCCATATCTTGAGTTGTAGACCTCCGATTGACGTGATTCAAAATGCGTTGGAAAGCTCATTTGAAGATCTAAAACTTTCATGAAGAACACTTCCCCTGAAAATGCCTCTAAGTCGGGTCTCATATTTATCGAAGTATGCAGAAAAACCGACCCGTTGAACTTGTAAGCTTGTGGAACATTCTTCCGTCCTTCAAAATACCTCTTTTTAAGCCTCAAAACGTGTCGTCACTCGGGATTTTGGTCAACCTATAATTCTGCAATAAACCACCAAAATACCAAACGTAAATCCGACATTTACACTCCGGTTACTAAACCGGTACAAAATCTACAAAACATGATAAAAATACGATATTTTATAAAATAACTACTACTTATATATTTGGATGAATCTAAGGAATTAATGACTTGAAATGATATAAAAGTGCTCAAAATGATATTAGAAACGGGGTAAAAAGTTATAAAAATAACTATGAATTTTTCCCTTATCAACAACCCCCCACTTAGCTTTTGGTCGTCCTCGAGCAAAACAAGCGATAAAACAAAATGAATGAAGGAAAAATTCATGCAAAGATAAGATAATAGGGACAACCAGACGATATAACCATTAGAATTACAACCAGGCGTTAACCTCAATATAAATGTATAACAGAGTGTGTGTGTGACAAGCCTTTTCAATTTCCACTATCCTCTCTTGAATAATTCAAGCAATACGCACAAATATCCATTCAGATAGTCCTAATGACTTTCCTAGGTATAGCGATGAATGATTCCACACAAAGTCCTTCCGTGTACTTATTAGGATAATCCCTAAAGCATATCATTCAGTTTATACTGGGGATAGTCAGAAGATAACTAAGTTTTCAACCATGCTCTGTTTTTTTTTTTTTTTTTTTTTTTTTTTTTTCACATTTGTAGCATATGCCTTCATTCCCAAAGCAATAGGGCGTTTAAGTGATAACCCCTAGCCGGACTACTATCATCGAGCGATTTGTCCTCTTTCCCAAAGAATAGGGCGTTTCGTGATAACACCCTAGTGGACTACTTTCATCGGGCGTCGGGAGCTTTTAAACCTCATAGTGATATAGGGCGTTTAGTGATAACGCCCTCACACTCAAATCATTGGTAGCTACAACCGACATATATATAGTTCATCTTAATTTGGTATTTTTCTTTTCATTCCACTTAACTTATATCCTTTCTATCACATTCAAACCTTCAGATATTCACAGTACACATTCAAAAATTAGGTACTAAGTTACTGCAATTATCTCTAGAATAACCACTAGGATACTGAATGGATACACTTTAAAATTTTAAACTTCAATATCAAAGGCTTACGTGAACAATGAATTCATGTTACACAAATAAATTTGGGGTTAAAATGCACTGACGGTTCACTTTGGTTATATACATCCAAGTCGATCATTACATTATCAAATCCATGAAATATATACCTTATACAATTTATTTTAATCAACTAAATAATGCTCGAAAAAGATCGAAAACTAAGGGATTTTCTGATACAAAACAAGCACTAATGCCATTGCTAGACCAACCACGACTCTACCCCCCACTTACGAACTTGCAGTGTCCTCAATGCATAGTGAGGGTAAATAAAAGTGGTTGGAAAAATAATGGTTCACCAAAACAATTCAAATAATTACCAAGATGATATAAAAGGGTGGGTGGGTGGGTCAAAGTTATGACCATTGTGTGTAGAAATAAAATAAAAGTGTGTGGAGTGTAACAGTGTAGTGACAAAAGGTAGATAAACACACCACATGAACTTTTATTATTTAAAACACACAATATTACATAGTAGTTGAACTAATACATAATAAGAAAGATATGTCACACATTATTGGAAACAGACTAGATTATAAAATGAAATGTGCGGCAAAGTATTAAGGAAGACTTAGCTTATAAACCCGGAAGAAAGGCGCTATCGAATCCCGTAACAGCCTCGTGTAAGCACGACCCGAATCCCTATATCAACGTAGACAGAAAACAACAAAAAGCATACACGGGACATAGTCCTCGTGCCAGAATATAGAATAGGGATATGGGGGGTATACAATGTTAAGGCACTGCTACGTCAGAAAACTCGATACGCAATATGCAACACAACTAATGGATTGCTATAGATGGATAAATATCCCCAACGGGTAAAGTACATAACATCTAAGCATAAAAGAAAAACCACAGAGGCATATAATAGAAAAACAATATCCATAGTGCGTAGTCAATCATCATCCAGGTAAAAGCAAGTATCACTTACTCATATACTCCTAAGTCCAAGAAATGATGCATTTGAATTTTTTCTTTGTTCTCCCTCGGGATTTTCGGATAACCACCTAATCGTTCCCTTAATTACATTCAAACTTTCATCCTAAGACTTAGTTGTACTTTGTGTTAATCTTCCATTGTGTTCATTTTTTTTTTCACAGATTCTTCATCTCATTAAGACTAGTCTTATTATTATTATTATTAATGGGCTGCCTCCCGGTAGCGCTTTTGTTTAACGTCGTTGGCTCGACAAGATGACTCTAAACAGACTCAATCAACCAAAATCCGAACTCAAGAAGATCAATAGCTTAAGAAAAATTAACAATGCGAGAACCATTGAAATTAAATTGTCTAGAAACGTACCTCGTTTGGCCCTCGATGTTACCTCCTCCCAGCCAGAGAATCTTCTTTTATCAGCCTGTCGAACCATCTTCTTTTGAAAATCACCATAAAGCTCATCCATTGGGAGTATATGAACTGAATCGCAGAAAATTCATCCTCATAGAGTGGACGAATATAGTAATCCGGGACCGTCATATCAACTATTACCAACTTTCCCAAAGGCTTTACCGAAGATGGCCGATCAATCTCTTGCTCCTCTAACTCAAATCTCATTATAGCAAATTGAATCCTCAACCTTTTCTCTCGACTGAACTTCTTCGGTGATAACATCATCATCCTTAACCACCTCACATGTCTCCGCCTCTTTCACATACCTCACTAATTCAATCAATTTCCCCACCTTGTCTTGAAGATTTCTTATGGCGGCGTCGGATTTCTATCGAACTCTTGCATATCCTTCTTTAATTGAATCAAATTCTCGTCCAAAAGAGTAATCTGCTCCATTTGAATGTCGGTGAGGTCTTCTTGTGGCGGGGAAAATCGATCATTCGACTTTGATTCATTGGAGGTGAGTAGTAGTCCTCTTGCCATTCCGAGACAATCGATCGGTGGCTGAATGCAGGTGAAGCTATCAACGTCTTTGAGTATGAACACCATAATCTGATAAGCACTAGGGTTCGGATAACCCTCATAATATTGTGGTTCATAACTTTCGAATAACCATAATTACGATCCGGGTATGCACTAGGGCAATTATAGTACCAAGAGCCTTGGTTATTCCGCTGTTGATACTGAGGCTCAGACACGAACTGTTGTTGATAAGGTTGGTAGAGGTATTGTTGTTCAGGTGAGTAGTATTGATTGAAAAATTCATCCATTTAAGCTCAAACTGAAAGATCTCAGAAAACAACAAGAAAACAATAAAATTTTTCTTTTTTTTTTTTTTTTCTTTTTTTTATATGGTAGCCGAAGGCCCTAAGCCCCGGTTCTAGCTGGACTTACAAGATATCAACCTAATATAACAACCCCGTAAAGAGATTGGGTTAAGTACCAAAGTCGTATTCAAACCGAGTTCAGGACAATATCACTTCAGCATCCCAAGACTCTTATCGAAAGTAAAATAAAAATAAAAACCTAGGCCCAAGCCTTCGGTTCACTTACAAGATATCACAACAATATCACACATTTCCCCGGCAACGGCGCCAATTTTGATGAGCTTAAATTTACCCCTCGAAAATACATTTATAAAGACTCGAAACTGTGGGTAAACTAACTCTCTAACCAGCAGAGTACCGGGTCGATTGTTAGAATAGCTACAGGAGAACGAGGTCGATCCCAAGGGAAAAGTGTTTGTAAGTACCAAAGTGAACGTGTGTCTTAGTCTAGGCTATCAAGTTTTTGGATTGTTTTTATACTATAACGATGCTAAAATAATCAAGTCTAAAGAGAGAAAAGAGAGAAAGAAAGTTAAACTACTGGATTTTAAAGATAGGTTAAAAGACATAGCCGAACCATGATCAAAATAGCTAATTTCAACCCCAAGGATAGACAAAACCGGGAGTGTGCATTATAACAAACGAACTCTCACATTCAATCTCACGGGTGCGTGCTCCTAATTCTGATGTTAAGATCTGAACAACTCTCCTTTAACATCCTATGTGAGGTTAATTAATTCTCTTTTTAGAAAACCGATTATCCTAACATGATTAAGTGCTGTGAGACGCTTGATATAACCCTCGTTACGGAAACAAGTCCAAAATTACTCGATCGAAGTTACTACCGATTCATACTCACCAACGTACTACACCAAACATCTTAACAAGAATGTGTCAAAGAAGAAAACCGAAGCTTTACCTAATCCATGGTCTACCCGAAAGACTCCGTGAAACAACTTGTCATCGTTGGCTCAAGAACCACCCGGCATTTCATAGTTCAACCCCGGGGTCTAACACTAAACTACACTAATCTAACTACCACATTCAAGTTATTATGTTGATAATAATACATCGATGAGCGCGGGCCTGAATTCACGACCTAAAACCCCGGTATGTTTTACCTCCCGATCTTAGAACCCTTTTTCCCACACCATTCTCTCTGAACACTCTCAAGAATGATGTGTGTGATTTTTGACCTAGGTAGCTAATCTAGCCCAAATCCGTTATAACAAGTTCTAAGACGTGAAATATGTGAGATTCAACAATAAAAAGCACAACACACTCCCAATTTTATCTTCCAAAGGTTGATTTCACCAAATTTTACATGATTCGGCTATGATAAGTTTAGCTATTCATAACAACGGGAAAGGAAAATATACTATATATATACATATACATAGATATATATAAGTGCATAAAAGTAAATATATATATATATATATATATATAAGTGCGTAAGTAAATGCGTAAGTAAATATATATATATATATATATAAGTGCGTAAGTAAATGCGTAAGTAAATATATATATATATATATATATATATATATATATATATATATATAAATACTACATGCTACTAAAAAGGAAAAAAACAAAAGGAGACAAAGAGAATAAAAGATAAGGGGACAAGGGACAAGGGATATATATATATATATATATATATATATATATATATATATATATATATATATGGGGACAAGGGGACAAGGGATATATATATATATATAGTACTACAAAGCAAAAAGAAAGAAAGACAAGAAAATAAAAGAAACAAAAAGGAAATATATTTATATCTATATATGTTATATTACATAACAAGAAATAAAACAAAACAAAATAAAAAGAGAAGGGGGCGGCAAGGTGAAGGGAGTTGGGAAGAAAAGAAAGTGTTTGAAGAAAAGAAAGTGTTTGGGGAAAAAGAGAGAAGATGGAAGAAATTAGGAGATGGAAGTTTGGGAAAAAGAAAATGGAGAAGAAGAAAGGAGGAGAGGGGGCGAAAATGGGGAAGGGAGGAAGGGAAGGTGCCTGTTTCTTCATGAAAGGGAAGGTATATATAGGGAAAAAGGAAGGTTGTATCTATGTATGGGAGAGGTGATATAAGGGAGGTAGTTATTGGGGAAGTTTGTATATGGGATGGAATTTAGCATGTGGGAGGGAATATTTATCATCATTGCTAATATTCCTCATAATAACATCCCATGTGAGCAAGCTAGCTCCTAAAATATGCAATTTGTTTTGCACCAGCTCGAATCGGGATTTATCCGGTTCGAGCCGGGATTTCAGCTGTTCGGTAAAACGTCATATCTTGAGTTGTAGACCTCCGATTGACGTGATTCAAAATGTGTTGGAAAGCTCATTTGAAGATCTAAAACTTTCATGAAGAACACTTCCCCTGAAAATGCCTCTAAGTCGGGTCTCATATTTATCGAAGTATGCAGAAAAACCGACCCGTTGAACTTGTAAGCTTGTGGAACATTCTTCCGTCCTTCAAAATACCTCTTTTTAAGCCTCAAAACGTGTCGTCACTCGGGATTTTGGTCAACCTATAATTCTGCAATAAACCACCAAAATACTAAACGTAAATCCGACAAGACACTCCGGTTACTAAACCGGTACAAAAT
The DNA here is from genome assembly GCA_026214975.1 of Gentiana macrophylla. NCBI lineage: Eukaryota > Viridiplantae > Streptophyta > Magnoliopsida > Gentianales > Gentianaceae > Gentiana > Gentiana macrophylla. The sequence continues at coordinate 17,164 of JAOBSW010001202.1, read as the reverse complement.
CTACAAAAACATGATAAAAATACGATATTTTATAAAATAACTACTACTTATATATTTGGATGAATCTAAGGAATTAATGACTTGAAATGATATAAAAGTGCTCAAAATGATATTAGAAACGGGGTAAAAAGTTATAAAAATAACTATGAATTTTTCCCTTATCAGTGTGCTTCTCGAGGAATTTCTGTGGTTTTTCGGTACCTCGGGGATGTCGGTGGATTTGTGAATGACCCCATTCGGTGGTTCGGTGGACCCATGCTAGTATTTTGGCCATCACCTTCGGCTCCCGTGTCCGTTCCACGTGCAGTTCACCATTCTAGAAAGCCCTTTCCGATGCCAACGACGTGGTGTACTTCTCGGGGATTTTCTACATCGGGGATGTCGGTGGATTTATGCATGACCCCATTCGGTGGTTCGGTGGACCCGTGCTAGTATTTTGGCCATAACCTTCGGCTCCCGTGTCTGTTCCACGTGCAGTTCACCATTCTGGAAAGCCCTTTCCGATGCCAACGGCGTGGTGTGCTTCTCGGGGATTTTCTATGGTTTGTCGGTACCTCGGGGATGTCGGTGGATTTGTGCATGACCCCATTCGGTGGTTCGGTGGACCCGTGCTAGTATTTTTGCCATAACCTTCGGCTCCCGTGTCTGTTCCACGTGCAGTTCACCATTCTGGAAATCCCTCTCCGATGCCAACGATGTGGTGTGCTTCTCGGGGATTTTCTATGGTTCGTCGGTACCTCGGGGATGTCGGTGGATTTGTGCATGACCCCATTCGGTGGTTCGGTGGACCCGTGCTAGTATTTTGGCCATAACCTTCGGCTCCGTATCCGTTCCACGTGCGCCACCATTCTGGAAAGCCATTTCCGATGTCAACAACGTGGTGTGCTTCTCGGGGATTTTCTACATCGGGGATGTCGGTGGATTTGTGCATGACCCCATTCGGTGGTTTGGTGGACCCGTGCTACTATTTTGGCCATAACCTTCAGCTCCCGTGTCCGTTCCATGTGCAGTTCACCATTCTGGAAAGACCTTTACGCAACGACGTGGTGTGCTTCTCGGGATTTTACGTGGTTTTTCGGTACCTGGGTATGTCGATGGATTTGTGCATGACCCGTTTCGGTGGTTCGGTGGACCCATGCTAGTATTTTGGCCATCATCTTCGGCTCCGTGTCCGTTCGGCGTGCAGTTCACCATTCTGGAAAGACCTTTCCGATGCCAACGACGTGGTGCGCTTCTCGGGGATTTTCTACCTCGGGGATGTCGGTGGATTTGTGCATGACCCCATTCGGTTGTTCGGTGGACCCGTGCTAGTATTTTGGCCATAACCTTCGGCTCCCGTGTCTGTTCCACGTGCAGTTCACCATTCTGGAAAGCCCTTTCCGATGCCAACGATGTGGTGCACTTCTCGGGGATTTTCTGTGGTTCGTCGGTACCTCGGGGATGTCGGTGGATTTGTGCATGACCCCATTCGGTGGTTCGGTGGACCCGTGCTAGTATTTTGGCCATAACCTTCGGCTCCCGTATCCGTTCCACGTGCAGTTCACCATTCTGGAAAGCCATTTCCGATGCCAACAATGTGGTGTGCTTCTCGGGGATTTTCTACCTCGGGGATGTCGGTGGATTTGTGCATGACCCCATTCGGTGGTTCGGTGGACCCGTGCTAGTATTTTAGCCATAACCTTCAGCTCCCGTGTCCGTTCAACATGCAGTTCACCATTTTGGAAAGCCCTTTCCGATGCCAACGACGTGGTGTGCTTCTCGGGGATTTTCTGTTGTTCGTCGGTACCACGGGGATGTCGGTGGATTTGTGCATGACCCCATTCGGTGGTTCGGGGGACCCGTCCTAGTATTTTGGCCATAACCTTCGGCTCCCGTGTCCGTTCCACGTGTAGTTCACCATTCTGGAAAGCCCTTTCCGATGCCAACAACGTGTTGTGCTTCTCGGGGATTTTCTTGTGGTTCGTCGGTACCTCGGGGACGTCGGTGGATTTGTGCATGACCCCATTCGGTGGTTCGGTGGACCCGTGCTAGTATTTTGGCCATAACCTTCGGATCCCGTGTCCGTTCCACGTCACTTCACCATTCTGGAAAGCCCTTTCCGATGCCAACGACGTGGTGCTCTTCTCGGGATTTCTGTGGCTCGTCGGTACCTCGGGGATGTCGGTGGATTTGTGCATGACCCCATTCGGTGGTTCGGTGGACCCGTGCTAGTATTTTGGAAATAACCTTCGGCCTCGTATCCGTTCCCGTGCGATTCACCATTCGGAAATCCATTTCCGATGCCAAAAACGTGGTGTGCTTCTCGGGATTTTCTACCTAGGGGATGTCGGTGGATTTGTGCATGACTCCATTCGGTGGTTCGGTGGACCCGTGCTTGTATTTTGGCCATAACCTTCGGCTCCCGTGTTCGTTCCACGTGCAGTTCACCATTCTGGAAAGACCTTTCCGATGCCAACGACGTGGTGTGCTTCTCGGGGATTTTCTGTGGTTCGTCGGTACCTCGGGGATATCGGTGGATTTGTGCATGACCCCATTCGGTTGTTCGGTGGACCCGTGCTAGTATTTTGGCCATAACCTTCGGCTCCCGTGTCCGTTCCACGTGCAGTTCACCATTCTGGAAAGCCCTTTCTGATGCCAACGACGTGGTGCGCTTCTCGGGGATTTTCTGTGGTTCATCGGTACCTCGGGGATGTCGGTGGATTTGTGCATGACCCCATTCGGTGGTTCGGTGGTTCGGTGGACCTGTGCTAGTATTTTGGCCATAACCTTCGGCTCCCGTGTAAGTTCCACATGCAGTTCACCATTCTGGAAAGTCCTTTCCGATGCCAATGACGTAGTGTGCTTCTCGGGGATTTTCTACCTCAGGGATGTCGGTGGATTTGTGCATGACCCCATTCGGTGGTTCGGGGGACCCGTGCTAGTATTGTGGCCATAACCTTTGGCTCCGTGTACATTCCACGCTCGATTCACCATTCTGGAAAGCCCTTTCCGATGCCAACGACGTGGTGAGCTTCTCGGGGATTTTTTGTGGTTCGCGGTACCTCGGGGATGTCGGTGGATTTGTGCATGACCCCATTCGGTGGTTCGGTGGACCCGTGCTAGTATTTTGGCCATAACCTTGGGCTCCCGTGTCCGTTCCACGTACAGTTCACCAGTCTGGAAAGCCCTTTCCGATACCAATGACGTGGTTCGCTTCTCATGGATTTTCTATGGTTCGTCGGTACCTCGGGGATGTCGGTGGATTTGTGCATGACACCATTCGGTGGTTCCGTGGACCCGTGCTAGTATTTTGGCCATAACCATCGGCTCCCGTGTCCGTTCCACGTGAAGTTCCCCATTCTGGAAAGCCCTTTCTGATGCCAATGATGTGGTGTGCTTCTTGTGTATTTTCTATGGTTCGTCGGTACCTCGGGGATGTCAGTGGATTTGTGCATGACCCTATTCGGTGGTTCGGTGGACCCGTGCTAGTATTTTGGCCATAACCTTCGGCTCACGTGTCCGTTCCACATGCAGTTCACCATTCCAGAAAGCCCTTTCCGATGCCAATGACGTGGTGCGCTTCTCGGGGATTTTCTGTGGTTCGTCGGAACCTCGGGGATGTCGGTGGATTTCTGCATGACCCCATTCGGTGGTTCCGTGGACCTGTGCTAGTATTTTGGCCATAACCTTCGGCTCCCGTTTAAGTTCCACATGCAGTTCACCATTCTGGAAAGCCCTTTCCGATGCCAACGACGTGGTGTGCTTCTCGGGGATTTTTACCTCAGGGATGTCGGTGGATTTGTGCATGACCCCATTCGGTGGCACGGGGGACCCGTGCTAGTATTTTGGCCATAACCTTTGGCTCCCGTGTCTGTTCCACATTCAGTTCACCATTCTGGAAAGCCCTTTCCGATGCCAACGACGCGGTGCACTTCTTGGGGATTTTTGAGGCTTGTCGGTACCTCGAGGATGTCGGTGGATTTGTGCATGACCCCATTCGGTGGTTCGGTGGACCCGTGCTAGTATTTTGGCCATAACCTTCGGCTCCCGTATCCATTCCACGTGCAGTTCACCATTCTGGAAAGCCATTTCCGATGCCAACAACGTGGTGTGTTTCTCGGGGATTTTCTACCTAGGGGATGTCGGTGGATTTGTGCATGACTCCATTCGGTGGTTCGTTGGACCCGTGCTAGTATTTTGGCCATAACCTTCGGCTCCCGTGTCCGTTTCATGTGCAGTTCACCATTCTGGAAAGACCTTTCCGATGCCAACGATGTGGTGTGCTTCTCGGGGATTTTCTGTGGTTCGTCGGTATCTCGGGATGTCGGTGGATTTGTGCATGACCCCATTCGGTTGTTCGGTGGACCCGTGCTAGTATTTTGGCCATAACCTTCGGCTCCCTTGTCCGTTACACGTGCAGTTCACCATTCTGGAAAGCCCTTTCCGATGCCAACGACGTGGTGTGCTTCTTGGGGATTTTCTGTGGTTCGTCGGTACCTCGGGATGTCGGTGGATTTGTGCATGACCCCATTCGGTGGTTCGGTGGACCCGTGCTAGTATTTTGGCCATAACCTTCGGCTCCCGTGTCTGTTCCACATGCAGTTCACCATTCTGGAAAGCCCTTTCCGATGCCAACGACGTGGTGTGCTTCTCGGGGATTTTCTGTGGTTTTTCGGTACCTCGGGGATGTCGGTGGATTTGTGCATGACCCCATTCGGTGGTTCGGTGGACCCATGCTAGTATTTTGGCCATAACCTTCGGCTCCCGTGTCCGTTCGACGTGCAGTTCACCATTCTGGAAAAACCTTTCAGATGCCAACGACGTGGTGCGCTTCTCGGGGATTTTCTACCTCGGGGATGTCGGTGGATTTGTGCATGACCCCAATCGGTTGTTCGGTGGACCCGTGCTAGTATTTTGGCCATAACCTTCGGTTCCCGTGTCCGTTCCACGTGCAGTTCACCATTCTGGAAAGCCCTTTCCGATGCCAACGATGTGGTGCACTTCTCGGGGATTTTCTATGGTTCGTCGGTACCTCGGGGATGTCGGTGGATTTGTGCATGACCCCATTCGGTGGTTCGGTGGACCCGTGCTAGTATTTTGGCCATAACCTTCGGCTCCCGTATCCGTTCCACGTGCATTTCACCATTCTGGAAAGCCATTTCCGATGCCAACAATGTGGTGTGCTTCTCGATGATTTTCTACCTCGTGGATGTCGGTGGATTTGTGCATGACCTCATTCGGTGGTTCGGTGGACCCGTGCTAGTTTTTTAGCCATAACCTTCAGCTCCCGTGTCCGTTCAACTTGCAGTTCACCATTCTGGAAAGCCCTTTCCGATGCCAACAACGTGATGTGCTTCTCGGGGATTTTCTTGTGGTTCTTCGGTACCTCGGGGACGTCGGTGGATTTGTGCATGACCCCATTCAGTGGTTCGGTGGACCCGTGCTAGTATTTTGGCCATAACCTTCGGATCCCGTGTCCGTTCCACGTCGCGATTCACCATTCGGAAAGCCCTTTCCGATGCCAACGACGTGGTGCTCTTCTCGGGGATTTCTGTGGCTCGTCGGTACCTCGGGGATGTCGGTGGATTTGTGCATGACCCCATTCGGTGGTTCGGTGGACCCGTGCTAGTATTTTGGAAATAACCTTCGGCTCCCGTATCCATTCCACGTGCCGTTCACCATTCTGGAAATCCATTTCCGAAGCAAAAACGTGGTGTGCTTCTCGGGGATTTTCTACCTAGGGGATGTTGGTGGATTTGTGCATCACTCCATTCGGTGGTTCGGTGGACCCGTGCTTGTATTTTGGCCATAACCTTCGGCTCCCGTGTCCGTTCCACGTGCAGTTCACCATTCTGGAAAGACCTTTCCGATGCCAACGACGTGATGTGCTTCTCGGGGATTTTCTGTGGTTCATCGGTACCTCAGGGATGTCGTTGGATTTGTGCAAGACCCCATTCGGTTGTTCGGTCGACCCGTGCTAGTATTTTGGCTATAACCTTCGGCTCCCGTGTCTGTTCCACGTGCAGTTCACCATTCTAGAAAGACCTTTCTGATGCCAACGACGTGGTACGCTTCTCGGGGATTTTCTGTGGTTCATCGGTACCTCGGGGATGTCGGTGGACTTGTGCATGACCCCATTCGGTGGTTCGGTGGTTCGGTGGACCTATGCTAGTATTTTGGCCATAACCTTCGGCTCCCGTGTAAGTTCCACATGCAGTTCACCATTCCGGAAAGTCCTTTCCGATGCCAATGACGTAGTGTGCTTCTCGGGGATTTTCTACCTCAGGGATGTCGGTGGATTTGTGCATGACCCCATTCGGTGGTTCGGAGGACCCGTGCTAGTATTTTGGCCATAACCTTTGGCTCCCGTGTCTGTTCCACGTTCAGTTCACCATTCTGGAAAGCCCTTTCCGATGCCAACGACGTGGTGAGCTTCTCGGGGATTTTTTGTGGTTCGCGGTACCTCGGGGATGTCGGTGGATTTGTGCATGACCCCATTCGGTGGTTCGGTGGACCCGTGCTAGTATTTTGGCCATAACCTTGGGCTCCCGTGTCCGTTCCACGTACAGTTCACCAGTCTAGAAAGCCCTTTCCGATACCAATGACGTGGTGTGTTGGGGAGATTTTGCATCATTAAAACAAAAGAAAATTTATAAAACCTATACTACCATGCAAAACTACCTCCTAACCGGCCGAATACCGGGTAGTTTCTAGTAAAGTTGGATAAGTACGGGTATCGATCCTCAGGGAAAAGGGCTGTCGAATCTAGCTTATTAATTCTTCTTTATTAACCTAAACCTAAACTAAAACGGAAAAGTAAACTGGACAGAGGATTGTTAATCCAAAGCCAGGAAGGATAATTGCGATCAACATAAAATAAAACTACATCTACGAAAATGGTAAAACTAACTAACACTGAACAAACATGAACAAACCATGATCAACCAATTTCCAACAACCATCACCCCACTGAAAGAAATAAGATTAACACATATTCGTTCACAAGTTATCTTGGATTATTATCTTATCTAAAGAAGCGTTTCCTCTTCCGATTTATCACGCCATTCATTAGTTTACCTCCCGGTCTTAACTAATATCGATACAAATCAAAGATATGGATGAAATCCTAATCTAACAACATTATCCCTCAACTTCCGTTTGTTGGAATAATTATTGTTAATCTCTCTCACGGCAATCTAACGAATCTATTAACTTTCGTTATCTAAATTCGATTAACATATAACCATACAAAACATGAAAGAGAACAAGAACAACTTAATGAAATAAACACGTGAAAAATCCTATCTTTCCGGTAACGGTGATATCCCTCAATTCCAATCTAAGATAATCTTGCATCGAATTAATTCTAATTGTGATCCTCTCGTAAATCTAGATATTTAACCTACGAACTTCCGTTATGTATAGATTAAAAATCTAATCTTTCCTATGGTGATCTAAACTACACCGACTTCCGTCATACGGTAGCATCAAATCATACAATCATCTTTCGATATAAAATTGCACGATACAAATAAACATAGGAAACGAAACAATTATAATTAAAACTTACAAAATATCCATGAATAAGAAATCAAGAGTGCTGCTGGAAAAAGCTTCACAAAGCTGTGTTCATGGCTGCCTCAGCCTTCAAGCTCTAGTCGAACAAGAAGGAAGGAAAACGAAAAAAATGAAAAAGAAACCTAATCTAACCACCACCGGCCGGCCAAGCATGGAGCTCAGCCGGCCGGCTGCTGCTCTCATGATCGACTTTAGGGTTCCTCAAGAGCTGCTGCGTGTATTGTATGTTTTAGGGTTGCAATTATGCGCTGCTTAAATAGAAGATTAAGTCGGTTGTGAGTATGGCGGTCTTTGAACGCCCGCCCACTATCTTGGGCGCCGTCCAGCAGCCTTCGGGCGGAGGTGAATGCCCGATCGCTCGGCGTCCAAACTCTCTCAGTATTAAATTTTCCTTACGGGCGCCCGTTTAAGGTCTTCAAACGCCCGTCCAGGGGTTGCTTTGCAAGGTGGACGCTGTTACTTTGATCCGACGCTTGATCCATCTTCGATCAAAAACGGATTTCTTCAACTCTATCTCTTTTCCTTCTCAATGCAACTCCCATTATCTCCTCTATCTTGATTTAGCTCGAGTTTTATCAACATTTGATCATCAATTTAGCCTCAAACAAGTACCTACATGACATCAAAAACACATAAAGCGTAACATAATTCAATAAACATAAAATCATAATTAAAACATATAAATTCACCAACTTTGCGATTAACTCATTAAAAATGTCATTTGCTCAATAATTCCATTTAAACACGTGATTTCCTGCAATTCATACGAATGTGGGGGAAAACATTATAAAATATAGCGTTATAAAACACGTAAATTCACCCTTAACAACTCCCCCACACTTAAACTTTGCTCGTCCCGAGCAAAACAAAACAAGATAAAGGCTCGGAAAGAATATAGACATCTCAACACATATACCATATAGCCAATAAATTAGAAGTTCACCACCGTGTGTGTGCAAAGCCATAGAAAATTTCCACTATATCCAAACTTGAGGAACTCAAAGTAAAACTAGCTAATACCCCCTCGTAGAATAGTAATAAATGACACTCATAAGATGTACCTTACAAACGTGACATATCCCGAAAAGAATGATCGAATGAATCTAGGGCCTTTCTGAAATACTCAGAGGATAATCCCTACAAAGATATCTCATGCGGTTTCTCTTTGGGGATAAGATAGACGATAACTTAGTCTTATTCCGGGGAATCGGTGTTTCCCTTTTCCGTTAGAATCGGTGTTTCGATTTTTCGATTTTGCAAATCGGTGTTTCTTTTATTTTTCGATTTTGTTACGATTTATTCTTTCAATAAAAGTAGTGTCGAATAGATTGAGAGTTTTTATTTTGCCGTGTTTCGATGACCGTAGGGTTAAGAATGTGCAAAAGTTTTTTACTCAACTGCTTTTACGTGAAGTTTGTGTTTAGTTGTTACCTAGTCTAACCCCTATGCTAGAATTTTATGTGGTCTGCGTTTTTGATGTATGATGACCTTCTAAGTTAATTAGGGTTTATAGTTAGGGTTTTACTGTTATTTTCCTCGCCGTTTCTATGCATATTCGCTTGTATGGACGAAGTGCTGTTTATTGGGCGCCCGTCCGGTCCCTAACGTCGCGTAAACGTGGCGCTTGGAATTATGGGGCGTTCGTCCGTTCTGCAATTTTCAATCCTCGCTCGATTTGAAGAATCAGACGGGCGCTCTGTAATTCTAAAACGGCCGTCCGGTCGGTTTCAAAGCGCATTTAGCGCCTCGAAAGTGGAACGCCCGTCGATCTTGAGATTTCCTTTGAACGTTCGTCCGTAATGCAGTCCAGGTTCAAAATTTTTATTTATTTGATTTTTAATGCTTTATTTGATATGGATACTTTAATTTGAGCTTCTGTGGCTAATTGTTTTTATGTAGATGATCTGAACTTGCATGTTACATCTTTCCATCTACTGATCCATGTTGAATAATTGATTAATTTTTTATATACTTGATTCATCTATGCAAGTTATAGTTACTGTCGGTTCTCGTATGCTATAACTGTTCTTATTGTTATTTAGTAGCTAATGTCGGTTTCCGTATGCTACTTACCGTGATGAATCTTTTAAGCTTTGAGACTTATGTGCTTTCTTGTTGTTTATGTAACTCATATGGGTAGCTATCACGCCGGGTTTCCGTATGCTACGCCCTTTTCCATATGAGTTATATCTGCTTAGTAGTATAGCTAATCGTTGGTTTCCATAATGCTATCACTTTTGATGAGTCTTAAGGCGCGTCTACACTGCATGTAATGAACAGCACTGTCGTTTATCGTAACCTGTCATTATTTGGTAGACGTTTATTATATACATGTCATGTTGCTAATGAGTGGGCTAGTTTTTTTTTCTTTTTTATTTTCTTTTATTTTTGCATATCACTTAGATGCATATCATTTAGTTGCATGTCATCTAGTTGCATTGTTTTTCTATTTTTCTTTTATTTTTCCTGAGTGTAGTTAACTGTCGGTTTCCGTAATACTACCTCGTTTTTTTTATGATGGTTACTGTTGGTTTTCCATATGCCATCATTCTTTAAGTATTGCATATCACGTAGGTTGCATTGTAATTTTTATCCATTTAGATTTCACCTAGCCTACTATTATTCATATGTGCTTTATTGTGAGTTACTGTCGGTTTCCGTCGCTCACATTTTTATTGATGAACTTTATAAGCTTCTGTGGCTTACGCTTAGATGTCCTGTGTTTTACCTGGTTGGTAATTTTTCCATCTGAGCTATTCTATCATGTGCTTATATCTTCTCTTTCACTCTCCTGTTGTTATATTTCTCCCCTATCCCCGAGGTATTTCATGTTTGTCAAGTGTGCAGGATGTTTGCATTAGCCTTTGTGAGTTTTAGATGATAGCGGTTTTCCGGTGGATGGTCCATAGTCTACTGATATCTTCGAGCATTTTTGGATCGGACGCGTCCGTTCTGCAATTGTTCCTTTCGCATACAATCGCCTAAGTTTTCTTTTCTTTTTTCGCACAACATGAGGACATGTTGTCATTTAAGTGTGGGGGGGGGGGAATAAGCTATATGTATCTACACATTTGCTTACATGATATTATTTCTATGCCAAGCTATAAATGAGTCAAATTTTCAAAATTTTTGTTTTGTCCCGAGTAGGCAATACACGTTTTTGTTCGGTTTGTTATATTCATCGATGCTTTATGCCATATGTTCCATAGGTTAGATGTTTTACCAAGATTTATTTTTCACGTGCCATAGTAAATGATGAGCTATTTATAAAGTTATACCCCTTTTGGATTAGTAATTTTTGATTTTCTTATAAGTCATGTGCTTAGTGCTACGTATATATCTTGAGATTTATGGTAGTTTGTATTTAGTTCAAGTATGACATATCCTGTGAATATCTGTAAGTTTGAATGTGATAAGTGAAACGTGATTAAGTCTTTGCAATAGTAATAAATTGTTTACTTGAGGTGTTATGCTCAGTGGTCTGTGCTACTAGAAAATAATCTTTTCCACTTGCCAAAAATCTCTAAGTAAACAAAATTGTAATTGTGTGTGTCGAAAGCTAGTCAATGATTTGGGTGAGGTAGGTGTACCACGATGTCCTATTCCGCCATGATGACCAAAAGCTCACGGCGGTTAGGAAAAGCTGCCTTATGATTTGAGTAAGGTAGGGGATTATCTCGAAATGTCCTATTCTGCTATGAGGGCAATAGCTTCTCCTAATGTGTGTTTAAAGTGAATGAATTCAATCAACTTAAGATATTTTATGAAATGAATAAGACTAAGTTATCGTCTATCTTATCCCCAGTAGAAACTGACAGATATGCTGTAGGGATTATCCTCTGAGTATTTCAGAAAGGCCCTAGATTCATTCGATCATTCTTTTCGGGATATGTCACGTTTGTAGGGTACATCTTATGAGTGTCATTTATTACTATTCTACGAGGGGGTATTAGCTAGTTTTACTTTGAGTTCCTGAAGTTTGGATATAGTGGAAATTTTCTATGGCTTTGCACACACACGGTGGTGAACTTCTAATTTATTGGCTATATGGCATATGTGTTGAGATGTCTATATTCTTTCTGAGCCTTTATCTTGTTTTGTTTTGCTCGGACGAGCAAAGTTTAAGTGTGGGGAGTTGTTAAGGGTGAATTTACGTGTTTTATAACGCTATATTTTATAATGTTTTCCCCACATTCGTATGAATTCCATGGAAATCACGTGTTTAAATGGAATTATTGAGCAATTGACATTTTTAATGAGTTAATCGCAAAGTTGGTGAATTTATATGTTTTAATTATGATTTTATGTTTATTGGAATTATGTTACGCTTTGCGTGTTTTTTATGTCATGTAGGTACTTGTTTGAGGCTAAATTGATGATCAAATGTTGATAAAACTCGAGCTAAATCAAGATAGAGAGATAATGGTGAGTTGATTGAGAAGGAAAAGAGATAGAGTTGAAGAAATCCGCTTTTGATCGAAGATGGATCGGCGTCGGATCGTTAACGAGCAGCGTCCACCTTGCGGCAACCCTCGACGGGCGTTTGAAGACCTTAAACGGGCGTCCGTAGGAAAAAATTTAATACAGAGAGTTTGGGCCGCCGAAAGCGTATCGGCGTTCACCTCCGTCCGAAAGGCTCGCCGACGAGCGGCCAAGATAGTGGACGGGCGTTGAAGACGCCATACTCACAACCGACTTAATCTTCTATTTAAGCAAATAAGCATAATTGCAACCCTAAAACATACAATACACGCAGCGGCTCTTGAGGAACCCTAAAGTCGATCATGAGAAGCGGCCCGGCGGTCGAGCTCCATGCTTGGCCGGCGGTGGTGGTTAGATTAGGTTTCTTTTTCATTTTTTCGTTTTCCTTCCTTCTTGTTCGACTAGAGCTTGAAGGCTGAGGCAGCCATGAACACAGCTTTGTGATGCTTTTTCCAGCAGCACTCTTGATTTCTTATTCATGGATATTTTGTAAGTTTTAATTATAATTGTTTCGTTTCCTATGTTTATTTGTATCGTGCAATTTTATATCGAAAGATGATTGTATGATTTGATGCTACCGCGTGATCGAAGTCGGTGTAGTTTAGATCACCATAGGAAAGATTAGATTTTTAATCTATACATAACGGAAGTTCGTAGGTTAAATATCTAGATTTACGAGAGGATCACAATTAGAATTAATTCGATGCAAGATTATCTTAGATTGGAATTGAGGGATATCACCGTTACCGAAAAGATAGGATTTTTCACGTGTTTATTTCATTAAGTTGTTCTTGTTCTCTTTCATGTTTTGTATGCTTTATATTAATCGAATTTAGATAACGGAAGTTGATAGATTCGTTAGATTGCCGTGAGAGAGATTGACAATAATTATTCCAACAAACGGAAGTTGAGGGATAATGTTGTTAGATTAGGATTTAATCCATATCTTTGATTCGTATCGATATTAGTTAAGACCGGAAGGTAAACTAATTAATGGCGTGATAAATCGGAAGAGGAAACGCTTCTTTAGATAAGATAATAATCCAAGATAACTTGTGAATGAACATTTGTCTATCTTATTTCTTTCGGTGGGGTGATGGTTGTTGGAAATTGGTTGATCATGGTTTGTTCATGTTTGTTCGATGTTAGTTAGTTTTACCGTTTTCGTAGATGTAGTTTTATTTTATGTTTATCGCAATTATCCTTCCTGGCTTTGGATTAACAATCCTCTGTCCAGTTTACTTTTCCGTTTTAGTTTAGGTTTAGGTTAATAAAGAAGAATTAATAAGCTAGATTCGACAAATTTCTTTTCCCGAGGATCGATACCCGCATTTATCCAACTTTACTAGCAACTACCCGGTATTCGGCCGGTTAGGAGGTAGTTTTGCATGGTAGTATAGGTTTTATAAATTTTATTTTGTTTTAATGATGCAAAATCTCCCCAACAAAAGTGGCGCCGTTGCCGGGGAATCGGTGTTTTGTTGAATCTAATTGAATTAATTTTTCGATTTTGTTGAATCGGTGTTTATTAATTAACAAAATCTCCCCGGCAACGATGCCACTTTTGTTGGGGAGATTTTGCATCATTAAAACAAAAGAAAATTTATAAAACCTATACTACCATGCAAAACTACCTCCTAACCGGCCGAATGCACCGGTAGTTGCTAGTAAGGTTGGATAAGTACGGTATCGATCCTCGTGGAAAAGCGCTCATCGAATCTAGCTTATTAATTCTTCTTTATTAACCTAAACCTAAACTAAAACGGAAAAGTAAATCGATGAGGATTGTTAATCCAAAGCCGTGAAGGATAATTGCGATCAACATAAAATAAAACTACATCTACGAAAAACGGTAAAACTAACTAACACCGAACAAACATGAACAAACCATGATCAACCAATTTCAACAACCATCACCCCACCAAAGAAATAAGATTAACACATATTCGCTCACAAGTTATCTTGGATTATTATCTTATCTAAAGAAGCGTTTCCTCTTCCGATTTATCACGCCATTCATTAGTTTACCTCCGGTCTTAACTAATATCGATACAAATCAAAGATATGGATGAAATCCTAATCTAACAACATTATCCCTCAACTTCCGCTTGTTGGAATAATTATTGTTAATCTCTCTCACGGCAATCTAACGAATCTATTAACTTTCGTTATCTAAATTGATTAACATATAACCATACAAAACATGAAAGAGAACAAGAACAACTTAATGAAATAAACACGTGAAAAATCCTATCTTTCCGGTAACGGTGATATCCCTCAATTCCAATCTAAGATAATCTTGCATCGAATTAATTCTAATTGTGATCCTCTCGTAAATCTAGATATTTAACCTCACGAACTTCCGTTATGTATAGATTAAAAATCTAATCTTTCCTATGGTGATCTAAACTACACCGACTTCCGCCATACGGTAGCATCAAATCATACAATCATCTTTCGATATAAAATTGCACGATACAAATAAACATAGGAAACGAAACAATTATAATTAAAACTTACAAAATATCCATGAATAAGAAATCAAGAGTCTTCTTTGGAAAAAGCTTCACAAAGTCGTGTTCATGGTCGCCTCAACCTTCAAGCTCTAGTCGAACAAGAAGGAAGGAAAACGAAAAATGAAAAAGAAACCTAATCTAACCACCACCGCCGGGCAAGCATGGAGCTCACCGCCGGCCGTCGCTTCTCTCATGATCGACTTTAGGGTTCCTCAAGAGCTGCCGCGTGTATTGTATGTTTTAGGGTTGCAATTATGCTACGCTAAATAGAAGATTAAGTCGGTTGTGAGTATGGCGGTGTTTGAACGCCCGCCCACTATCTTGGGCGCTCGTCCAGCAGCCTTTCGACGGAGGTGAACGCCACCGCTTCGGCGTCAAACTCTCTCATTAAATTTTCTTTCTCGACGCCCGCTTAAGGTCTTCAAACGCCCGTCCAGTGGTTGCCGCAAGGTGGACGCTGTCGCCTCGATCCGACGCCACCCATCTTCGATCAAAAACGGATTTCTTCAACTCTATCTCTTTTCCTTCTCAATCCAACTCACCATTATCTCCTCTATCTTGATTTAGCTCGAGTTTTATCAACATTTGATCATCAATTTAGCCTCAAACAAGTACCTACATGACATCAAAAACACCGCAAAGCGTAACATAATTCCAATAAACATAAAATCATAATTAAAACATATAAATTCACCAACTTTGCGATTAACTCATTAAAAATGTCATTTGCTCAATAATTCCATTTAAACACGTGATTTCCATGCAATTCATACGAATGTGGGGGAAAACATTATAAAATATAGCGTTATAAAACACGTAAATTCACCCTTAACATGGTGCGCTTCTCATGGATTTTCTATGGTTCGTCGGTACCTCGGGGATGTCGGTGGATTTGTGCATGACACCATTCGGTGGTTCTGTGGACCCGTGCTAGTATTTTGGCCATAAGCTTCGGCTCCCGTGTCCGTTCCACGTGAAGTTCCCCATTCCGGAAAGCCCTTTCCGATGCCAATGATGTGGTGTGCTTCTCGTGTATTTTCTCGTGGGTTCGCCGGTACCTCGGGGATGTCGGTGGATTTGTGCATGACCCTATTCGGTGGTTCGTGGACCCGTGCTAGTATTTTGGCCATAACCTTCGCTCACGTGTCCGCTCCACATGCGCTTCACCATTCCGGAAAGCCCTTTCCGATGCCAATGACGTGGTGCGCTTCTCGGGATTTTCGTGTGGTTCGTTGGTACCTCGGGATGTCGGTGGATTTGTGCATGACCCCATTCGGTGGTTCCGTGGACCCGTGCTAGTATTTTGGCCAAACCTTCGCTCACGTGTCCGCTCCACATGCGATTCACCATTCCGGAAAGCCCTTTCCGATGCCAATGACGTGGTGCGCTTCTCGGGATTTTCGTGGTTCGCCGGTACTCGGGATGTCGGTGGATTTGTGCATGACCCCATTCGGTGGTTCCGTGGACCCGCATAGTATTTTGGCCATAACCTTCACTCCGCTTAAGTTCCACATGCGCTTCACCATTCGAAAGCCCTTTCCGATGCCAACGACGTGGTGTGCTTCTCGGGATTTTTACCTCGTGGATGTCGGTAGATTTGTGCATGACCCCATTCGGTAGCATGGGGGACCCGTGCTAGTATTTTGGCCATAACCTTTGGCTCCCGTGTACGCTCCACGCTCAGCTTCACCATTCGAAAGCCCTTTCCGATGCCAACGATGTAGTGCGCTTCTCGGGATTTCGTGGCTTGTCGGTACCTCGACGATGTCGGTGGATTTGTGCATGACCCCATTCGGTGGTTCGTGGACCCGTGCTAGTATTTTGGCCATAACCTTCGCCTCAGATCCGCTCCACGTGCGCTCACCATTCGGAAAGCCATTTCGATGCCAACAACGTGGTGTGCTTCTCGGGATTTTCTACCTGGGGATGTCGGTGGATTTGTGCATGACTCCATTCGTGGTTCGTTGGACTGTGCTAGTATTTTGGCCATAACCTTCGCTCCCGTGTCCGTGTCATGTGCGCTTCACCATTCTCGAAAGTCCTTTCCGATGCCAACGACGTGGTGTGCTTCTCGTGGGATTTTCTCGTGGTTCGCCGGCACCTCGGGATGTCGGTGGATTTGTGCATGACCCCATTCGGTTGTTCGGTGGACCCGCGCTAGTATTTTGGCCATAACCTTCGCTCCTTTGTCCGCTCCACGTGCGCTTCACCATTCGAAAGCCCTTTCGATGCCAACGACGTGGTCTCGCTTCTCGGGATTTTCGTGGTTCGCCGGTACCTCGGGATGTCGGTGGATTTGTGCATGACCCCATTCGTGGTTCGTGGACCCGCATAGTATTTTGGCCATAACCTTCGGCTCCGTGTATGTTCCACATGCGCTTCACCATTCTGAAAGCCCTTTCCGATGCCAACGACGTGGTGTGCTTCTCGGGATTTTATACCTCGGGGGATGTCGCGATTTGCATGACCCCATTCGTGGTACGGGGGACCCGTGCTAGTATATTGGCCATAACCTTTGGCTCCTATGTATCTGCTCCACGCTCGCCACCATTCGAAAGCCCTTTCCGATGCCAACGACGTGGTGCGCTTCGGGATTTTTGTGGTTCGCG
>JAOBSW010000510.1:90000-192105 GCA_026214975.1 Gentiana macrophylla | reverse complement strand
CTATCATGTAGATTGCATTTTAATATCTTTTCATGTAGTTGCACCTAGCCACTCTTGTTTGTAATGTTCACGTGTATAAATTCCATCTTTATATGGGCTTAATTTGAAAAATCTTTCTGACTTCTTTTCCATGTATAATCCTCTATCATTATTAGTTGGAGTTTGATGTTTCTGTTTCTGTGGCTTTATTCTTAGATGTCACGAGTTTAAGTGTTGATCTTTCCATCGAGCTATTATTTATTTTTGTGCTTATATCAAACTTCCGTTCGATTGTGTTTAGATGCTTAGGTGTCACATGTACTTTCCACTTGTATTGGTGATTTTTCCATCCCGAGCAATTATACCACGTGCTTATATCATTATTGTTGATTGTTATATTTCCCCGTGTCCCGAGATGCACGCCATGTTTTCAAGTGGTGCGAGGTACATTTTGAGTTGTTCTTGTTAAGCTACCTTTGGGAGTTGAAGTGGGAAGGACTGCATATGATGTCACCATTGTTGTCTTCTTGCCTTTATCTTATTATCATTACCAAATCAGCTAAGTTCTTTATCTTTTCTTTAATTCTGCACAACATGAGGACATGTTGTTATTTAAGTGTGGGGGAGGGGAATAGTTTCATGTATCTACATTCATTTGCCATACTATTATATTTCTATAAAAAGGTGCTAAATTTTAAAATTTTGTTTGTTTTGTCCCGAGTGAGCATGGCATATCTTTATTTGAGTTTTTATATCATTGGTGCATTATTTTGCATGTTTAGTAAATTTAGTTGTTTCACCCGACACTATTTTTCACGTGCCATAGTAGATGATGAGCTATATTTTAAAGCTATGCCCATTTGATTAGAGATTTTTTGATGATTATCGCATGATTCTTTGCTTGCATACGAATTTTGAAAATTTTAATAGTTTGTATTTAGAATTAAAGTATGACGTCTGTGAATATCGAAGGTTTGAATGTGATAGGAGGATATAATTTAAGGTTTGTATACCAATCTAAGATGAATAATATGAATTATATATATATAAGTGTCGGAAGTAGGCTGCCGATGATTTGAGTCTTGGTAGGGCATTATCACGAAATGTCACATACCCTTTATGAGGTTCAATAGCTCCATTGCTGATGATAGTAGTCCGACTAGGGTGTTATCACGAAACATCCTATTCTTTGGGAATGAGGGCGTGTGTGCTATATATGTGAACTAAGTTAATCTTAAGAAAAATTTAGTGAGTGGTAATGTGAAAAGATGGGTGAGAACCGTAGTTATCTTCGACTATCCCAGTATAAAGTGAAAGATATGTTGTAGGGATTATCCTCTGAGTATGTCGGAAATATTTTAAATACTCCTTATTATTATTTTTAAGTCGTATGTTTGTGAGGTGCATGTTATAATCATTTTATATTTCTAATTTAGATGGGATGTTGGCTAGTTTTGCTTGAATCAATTTCAAGTGTGGATTTAGTGGAAATTTATTATGGCTATGCACACACACTTGGGTGAACCTACAAACTATTGAATATGCTTTATGGTTGCATAAATGTTTATATGTCTCGAGTCTTGATTATGTTTTGTCTTGCTCGGGATGAGCAAGGTTTAAAGTGTGGGAGTTGTTGAAGGGTGATTTTATGCGTTTATAAGGATATATTTTATATCAATTCTCTCCATATTCATTATGTTTCTCATAGAAATGAAGCTTTATATTGAAATATTGAGCAAATGGTGTTTTTAATAGTTGAATTGCAAAAGCGTAGCTTGCAATTATGTGCTTAAATTGTGATTTTATATTATTTTGGAGTTATGTTACGCTTTGGTATGTTTTACTATCTCTTAGATACATGTTTCGAGCTAAAGAGGATTAGAAGAGGTTGCATTCGGTTTTACGATGAAGAGAAGAGATAGGGATGAGAAGAAAAGGATAAAGATGAAGAAATCGGCTTACAGGCATCTTTGGTGGCGTCCAAGTCCCGTCCACTATGGAGCGGGCGTCCATTGCTTGAATTAGCGTCCAAGAGGGTTTTACATACGAGAGTTTGGGCGTGGTATGAGCGGCGTCTGCTCTCTAGCGTTCGAGAATGTTGGACGGCGTCGAGAGAAGAAAACGGCGTCAGCGCCCGACTTGTAGCGACCGACTTAAAACTCTATAAATCGACGCGACTTCAACCACTAGTAGACACGTAATCCGATTCTATTGTTACCCACACATAGAGAGGAACCTAGGCCGCCCAGACCCCTTTTGGGAGGTTTGGTGGCAAGAATTAGATGGGAGTTTTATTTTGCTTTTACTGTTTTCTTTCTTTGCGATGTACTCCATGCATCTTGGGAACAATTGTTCAAGCGATTTGAATCTTCTTCTTGAGTTTTATCTACTTTTTATTTAAGTTTGTTTTATGATTTTATCTCAAAGTTGTATCTTTTCTGTCGATTATTTGTTATACAGCGTATATCGGAAGATGGTTGCTTATCGATGTTTGATTTTGATGGAAGTCATGTTAGACTTAGATCACCATGGAAAGATTGGATTTTTGACCTTGACATAGGAAGTTGATAGGTTGATTATCTAGGTTCTTTGGATTTGAATAAATCTTACACCTTGTTTTGATTGATAGAGCGAATTATCTACGAGTAGGATTCATACTTTTGATTAGGTGGACCACATCTTTAGTTAATCATCACAAGATGACCTTAGATAGAGATAGAGGTTTGAAGGATTGGATGATTTTGTTTGTTCATTGTTAATCTCCGTGTTCATCTTCTTGTTTATTTCCTTTTATAGTTAGTAGTTTAGATTTAGTTTTTATCGCTTTTATCCTTCACGGCTTTGGATTAACAATCCTCTGTCCCGATTTACTTTTAAGATTTTTAGTTTGCGATTTCCGTTTTGAATAAGTAACAATTTAAGGATTAACTAGATTAGATTCAACATCCACTTTTCCCTGAGGATCGATACCGTACTTATCCAACTTTACTAGCAACTACCGGTATTCGGCCGGTTAGGAGGTAGTTTTGCATGGTAGTATAGGTTTTATAAATTTTCTTTTGTTTTAATGATGCAAAATCTCCCCAACAAAAGTGCACGTCCAACATCGGATGTTGGTGAATACACTAATAATGTGAGTGGGAGAGTGTTGTGAATAAGATGAGAAAAGGTGTGCTCTAAAAACAATCATTGCTTGTCATTTCGTGCAAGTGGGAGATTGTTAGGTGTAGTGCCCGAAAGAAAATTTGTGTAATTGTTTTGATAATAGAATTTATCTCACCTTATTACTTGCTTTGTGCTTGTAAGTAATACATTTGCTGCCAAACCCTAAGTATATCGGTATGTAACCGCTTACTTTCTTTGTCCTACCAACCCGTCCACGGCATTCAACTCTCTAAGAAGCGGTCTCAATGACTCTGAGAAATTGAGTGTATGGAGCCAGTACCGTATGCTTCGATTTGTTGGTATGATGTATGCTATGTTGTGTACTAGACCCAGGACATACATTATGGTGTGGGCTTGGTCGACCCGTTTCGATCCAATCCAGGCATGGACCATTGGACATGGCGATGAAGAATCTCCTCAAGTATCTTAAGAGAGCGAGAATTATATGCTTGTATATTGGTCTGCGAACCTGGATATAGC
Organism: Gentiana macrophylla; assembly: GCA_026214975.1. Taxonomy (NCBI): domain Eukaryota; kingdom Viridiplantae; phylum Streptophyta; class Magnoliopsida; order Gentianales; family Gentianaceae; genus Gentiana; species Gentiana macrophylla. The sequence continues at coordinate 188,481 of JAOBSW010000510.1, read as the reverse complement.
GAGCTTGAGCTACGGATCGACTTCCATCCAGGATAAGGATGATCGTAAATCGACACCAGGCTCAATGTTTACTCTGGGAGGCGGAGCAATAGTCTGGAGAAGCGTCAAGCAATCCAGTACGGCCGACTCAACTAAGGAAGCCGAATACTTAGCGGCCTCTGAGGAAGCGGGAATGTCTTTTACATGTATTATATTCGGGCATGGACCTATCATTAGATGATCATATATGTGCTTGTAAGTTTAGGGTCTCTTGACCATGGACCTATAACTTGATAGCTCCAATAATTAAATATATTATTCATCGAACCCAGAACAAATATATTAAATTATTAATTGGGGATTCATACATAAACCCAGCCGAACTCTGCCAATTCGAGATATATACTTATACTCAACCTCACAGAGTGAATAGCGTCCATTGATATAATCACTACATCACGGATTAACCCTCATGCATTTGTCCACTCTGTGTGGGATGTCTCCGTAAACCCGATCTGAGAATGTCTTATCCTTATTTACCATTAACCCACTTGATGACCAATTGAGTCTGGAAGACTAGTAGCTAATTAGTCAAATGTGAACTCCGGGATCGATCACTTTCTTAGGGCTAACAAATAAGAGGACTATCTCTACTTCCCGCGTGAAGGAATGGATTCAGTGCAGAAAATCGAACTACTCACTCATCGAGGGATAGTGCCAGCGAGAAGTGGCTTGGAACACATATTCAAGTGAACCATAACTAAAACATCAAACACTACCCCGAGACAAAGCGGCACCATGTGATCACCTTAGGATTAAGGTTGATCCATATATAGTCATCTAATGATTTAATAGGATTCCTCGATTCACGAATTATACCGAAAATCTGGATTAAATCGGTCCGATCCTATATGAATGCCATCATATATAAATGCCCCACGTAAATTACCCTCTACCGGCAGTCCGGATAAGACTATCACACCACTAAGGTGTTAGGCGCATTATTGGTGTTTTAATCAAGAGACCTAAAGCTCTCTGATTAAGTTCACCACGGAATAACTTGATTTAAGCATATCTCCACTAACTCAATCCTCACGTGTAATCCATACCTTTGAGTTAAAGTGGTTACATACTGAGATATACTTAGGGTTTGCGGCCGATGTATTACTTTACAAATACAAAGCAAGTAATAAGGTGAGATAAATTACATCATCCATTATTAAAAACAATTACACAAATTGTCTTTGGGCACTACACTAACAATCTCCCACTTGCACAAAATCACAAGCAACGATTGTTTTAGAGCACACCATTTCTCATCTTATTCACAACACTCTCCAGGTTGCTCTAAAAGCATATGAGACATATCCTTCAATGCCATACCCTCCAAGCACTCGACTTGGTATCTTGATTAGTTAGGTTATGCGCTCAGAGACAATCTTGAGGATCAACGTTGCGGTCCTTCCAATCGGGCGGTACTCTCTCTCAATATGCTTTTGACTTCTTGTATTAGGAAGATCCTTCTAAGCTATCTCTTCATTGTTTTCACGATGAAGTGATATCGACTTATCGGACTGGAATTACTCCCAGACCAAAAGGAAATTCTAAGCACTATGAGTAAACACGAACCCGATATCAACAATGATCATCCTTAATCGACTACAAGTCGAGAATCGAGTGTAGTCAACCATATTCAAGTTTGTACACGAATATACAAAGCATATGATTCCTCGTTCTCTAAAGATACTTGAGGGCGTACTAAACCGCTACTTATTGCTCGAATCAAGATTCGATTGCAATTGACTTCGTGTTAAGGCGACTTGCCCTTATCCCAAAGAGACTCTATCCTATTTTCTCTTTATCACGAAGATTGGAGAATCATTCACGAGAAGGTAGGGTAGGACTACTCTCGATGAATGTTGCATCACGTATATGCATCATCATCTTATTCAATAAGATGGATGGGATAGCCAATGACTCATTCCTGTGAATTTGACGAATTAAATTCTTAGAATATAGTACATTCTCTCATCTAGATCTTGGCGTGTCGGTTTTGACTTGAGATAACACTCTCATCTTTGTTTCCAAGCTGTTTGATGTTACTTTTCGCGAACACTAATACTACTATTATACCAATATTGATACCGATCTACAAAGACTTATCAATATTAAGTCAAATCCACATATTTTAAAACATGTCACTTTAATTGATGAGGTTCTCTTAAATCCACAAAGGATATAAGCCCAGCGATCATCCACGCCATTTGTTCTAACGAAGACCCTTACATTCCGAATGAATCCAGGACTCCGTTTTTAGGCAAGAAAGTCTCGAGGAATCACCCTATTTACTACATTTTCTATGAAAATCTAGCAAGGCCCAGTGGTGAGAGAGTTCAAGGTTTAGTTAACTCTCTACTTGTCATGGAATCACCCACTTGACCACTCGACTTTCTGTTGAAAGTTTAAACTTTCCTATTCATTCGACTCTTTTCCGTGTAGATCCAATTGCTCTCCTGGGCTGAGACACTCGAGGTGGTTCTACAAGAGGTGATTTGAAGCTGGAGTACCAAAACTCCAATCACGAGGTTAAGGCTTTCAAACCAACCTCATGATCGAGAATCTATACAGCCCATTAAGAGCCATAGGTTATCAATCACCCCAACAGACTTTAAAGTCCACAAAACCATAATGGGTCAGCGGTTAAACCATACTCCCAGCTGCGTTTTAGGTGGATTGACATTACGGTCTAGTAGTATTTATCGGTGTAGTCACCAACAACCGATGTTGGGCGTGAGTACGATTAAATCGAGATAAGTAACTACCTTTGGGTAACCGTACTCCAAGGCTTAAGGTTGTTACTTATAGATTCTATCGAAAGGTTTGTGCGATTCAACCGTCACTTTACGATCTCAAGAACCTTATAACCAACCTTCACTCGTCGCATTAAAATATTTCACGACGAGTCACAATCTGAATGTATGCGTAAAATCTTGATCCTACCTTCAAGTATTAAGTGCTAAATGCTTATATTTACGGAAGTGGAGTAAACCAATTCATTCCTTTCCATAAATTCACAAGCATCTTCTAGGTAGACTTATCGGTTTACATAATAATGTTAACCGTTATTTTGCAACAATAGCTTAACCGAGTTAAGCGTGTATTATAGCACATAAATAACTATGCAAAGCGAGGCTCACGGTTTCTTCCTCGGTGAAAATCACTCCACTTGAAGGCGGGTCGAGCATCGGTCAAAGACTATCACGATAGCCTATTTCTGAGCATGGAATACTCTATTCTCTGCTAAAATCGAGAGACTCCTCCTCGTATTCTTTTCGATAAACTAACCAGCGTTTTGAGTAGTTATCACATTGTCACCATTCAAAATCTCCCACTAGCTTGTATCTCTCACTTTAGACCCGAAGGTCACTATGAACAAGCTATGTTACCTCTTCAAATCTATTACCCTCTCGATTGAAAGGAAACTTAGTCATTGTTCCCTTAAGGCGAGTGTTCGAGGTAGGGAGATAGGAATCACCCTAGCGATCGTCGGAGTCTTATCTACAGGATATATGCACTAATTAATAGATATTGAAGAGTCGTTTATCTTAATCACGAAACCTTTTACCTTTAATAGTTTTAGATGTGTTACACATACCTATTCGACTTTTCTTAGTAGTTTCTGGTCTTTATCAAACAAAATCCGAGTCTCTCGATTAAATTACTACAAATGTCATCTTCACTTTGTTTAAGGCAAGCTGTAGTATTGAGATGAAAGTGAATCCACTTGTTTCAGCGAATACATAAGCGGAAAAATAAATTTTTACGTGATATTCATGGATAGAATCGAAATTCATTTCCTTATATCACTCCCACTATTCTAGTGAAACAAGCGCCCGTTGTCTACTCTATTAATTGTTAATGCACGACTTCCTTGTTCTTCCAAAGAACTAAGCTACCGAGTCAAGTTACTCGGATAAGAAAGTCGCTAAGGATTCATTGGTTAAGTGATCCGAAATCACTTTCCTTATCCTGTACTTTCTTTAATTAATGTTTCGGTTTAGCCTCAAACTTAGTTTAGATGATTAACACTTACAAATATTCTTTCCCATTCTTGACTTTCCTTAAAAGGAAATAGTCTTGAACTAGCAGTTCGTTTGAGTAGACACTACTCGTGAACTGTGGGATGTCTAATGAAAGCGTCACCCAGTGGGACAAATTTTATAATAAGTCAGAAAAACATAAGATTAAAGCTCCTACTAGTTTATTGGTTCCAAATACCGTCTAACTAGCAACACTTTAATTTATGATTCTCCAATTTTTCTATTAGAAAATTTCTCGTGTAGTCACTACACAAATTTAAAAATTCACTAGATGAATTTTATCGTCCCAATCATCTTTCAAACTCACTATATGGTTGTCTTTAGTTCAACACAGTGGCAATGATGACATACTTGTTTACGTCACTCAAGTCTTGAAGGCTCAAGAGAAATATCTCTTCCAAAAATTAATTGCATGTAAGATTAATAAGCACAACGTTCTAGATACTTACCACTTTTAACGAAGTCGTTACTAGTCAATTTAAAACATACATTAGCGATCTAGTACCACTAGAGATATTTAAATAGTTGTAAATAAAATTGACAGAAAAATAAATCCAAATTATACACTACTAATTGATTTTAGGAACTATAAACTAAGTACTTATAGTCTATCCTACCATTCCAAGGACTTAATCTCACATCTCAGTGCAGCCTTAGGGTAGGTCAAAGGGTGACGACTAAATTGAGATCTTTCTCTCGATGATTAAAATGGAATCGATCATCCAACTTTAATCCCGATTACCTTTCTTTTTATTAAATGGTATTACCAAAAATACCCATAATGAGTGTGACCCACTTTGTTTGATTTTAGGTAGACCCAGTATGCCGCCTTGGGTCGATCGGTGACCAGCGAGTACCCAAAATCCTATCCTTTCGGAGACCAAGCCTTGAATTTTGATAGCGGTGAAGGCCTTCCTTAGGGAGGCGGTCCCAGGCCGACACGGCGTCACCATTCTCTCACGTTGCTTATGTCAATAGTAGAGGCCGTGGGTCGGCGGTGTCGCCTTCCCGCTCCCACTCAATATTTTGAAAAAAAAAAAAGTGGTGGGTTTCTGATCACGTTTTGGACTTGATGTTACATTAAGGAACAATAAATCATAGGCCCGAATGGTATCGGTCATGTGGCTAGCCCACCCGACCTGTTCGTTAAAACATATGTGGCCGTCCGGACGGGTGATGACTAGGGGAGCTCCGTTGAGCCGTAGTGGCTCGTCGGATGGCTCAAAGATATGTGCAAACGCCACACGTGGAGGTGAAGTCGATCGAACCGTAGCTATTGTTGACCACCCAACCATGGTTAAACCACTTTCGAACCATGTTTGCCCGTGATTATCAATCCTTAAACATCAAACTTTCACGTAGACACTCACGGAACAAAAAAGCGTAATCTCGTCTAGGTAAGGTGGAATTCACGGAAGAATCCAACACCTTAACCACGAGGTTTGATTTTACTCACTATGCTTTAGCAAAAGTGGGATTCACCGAGAATCCATCACTCAACCTCAACGATTGACAAAACCCTTGATCCTCGGTTTTTACCTAATTAGTTTCTAATTAATATCAAACAATTAATTAAAACTAATTGCATGTTGTATACATGCCTAATTAATTCCTCGAATTAATTTCTACATGTATGCATATGGAGTGGAATTCATGATATGATGCATGTCATGGCAATTTTCAGTTCAATTCATACAATCTAAACATGTATTCTAGTGCGGAAAATAAACACCGAGATGGACCGTTGGCACTTTGATATCTAACCTATTAGAAAATAAATAACCAAACCCTAACTAGGGTTTACTACTTTCTAACATAATTTGCAGCTGTTCAAATTCTTCGATGATCGGGAAACCAAACGAACTCGGATAGTGACGAAACTTTCCAGATCTGTTCTTCACTCCTCGTGCTTAAATATGGACGGTTGGATCGGATTTTTGACTTGTCAATTTTCTCCAGTGAGCCGCCTAACTTGCTGCTGAATCTGTCTCTTACAGCAGCGCATCATTGACTTCCTGAGGCCGATCGGGACTCGAGATGAAACCCGATCGACCTGGAACTTTAATGGCATGTCAATAACTCCATTTTTATTAATATGACCGGTCGGATTTGCGTTTCAACGGTCTAAACTCTTCCAGAAATTCGAGGAAGTCACAGCTAGGGTTTCTGTGAATTCTGCGTTTTTCTGTTACAACAGCCACTTTATTGCAACGAACGGATATCTATACGAACCCCGATCGACCCGAAATTTGTATGGATAGTTCTTCAACTTTTAATCTTGATTCTGACCGGAGGGATTGTCATTTCAACGGCTCAAACGATAGGAAAAACGGAAATACCAAACAGCAACTAAACAGATCTACTTCTAGGAAATTAAAATTGCAACAAAGGATCCTGACTGTAAAATACACCGGGAGATCAAGATGTCTTTTACGTGTATTATATTAACTTATAGGTCTGAGCTTAACCGTAACTATTACAGTATCAGCTTTGTATAAGATCTCGAGCTCCTATATCCATCGAACTCTGATCTGTTTGGGTGATTGATAACATGTGGCTCTTTGTGGGCTATATAGGATTACGATCATAGAGGTTGGTTGAAAACCTTATCCTGTGAATGGAGTTTTAGTACTCCAAATCTGTTCACCTCTTGTAGAACCACACAGTGTCTCGAGGCCCGTGGGAGTAATTGGATCTCGCCGAAAAGAGTCAAATGAATAGGAAAGTTTAACTTTCGACACAAAGTGAGTGGTCTAGAGGTGATTCACGACAAGTAGAGAGTTAACGGACCTTGAACTCTCTCACCACTCCGCCTTGCTAGATTCATTAGAAAGCGAAAATATAGGGGTGATTCCCTAAGACTTTCTTGCCGAAAACGGAGTCTGGATTCATTCGAGCAGAAGGGTTTTGGTTAGAACAAATGGCGGAGTTATTTGCCGGGACTTATGTGTTAGATGTAATATCGTCGGATCAATTATAGATTGACTGATTCACGCGGCGGAATGCATCGAGATCTAGATCTAAACGAAACAAAGAGCATAATTAAAGATCTAAATCTACGAGGGGGCATAGGAGCCTACCTTTTTATGGTGCTTAACTCCAAGAACAAAAGGCCACGCGATTGAGCAGCCACCGTCTTTCAACGTGTGTCTCCCAGCAACACCAAGTGGATGGTGTTTCCCGCCGCCGGACCTCCTTGATATGCTACCGGAATAATCCCAAGATTATTCCAACTCAAAACAAAGAACTATAGCCGAAAATTCCAAGCTATATTCTTACAATAAATGGCGTGAATAATAGTGTGTCAAAAGGCTTGGGAGAACTCTCTTTATATAGAAGAGTAATCCTTGTCCTCCAAGGATTTAATAATTAAGAGATAATTATTACATTAATCTTTTTTTCCAAATAAAAGATAAATAAAATAATTATCCAAAACAAATTAGGATAAATCATATTATTATCTAATATTTCATGAATTATCATTTAACAAATAAAAGATAAATCACATGTCAAATAATTATCCAAGAAAACCAATTTCTTAATAATATTTAACATCAAATGGCGCCACCTTTTTATTAAAAGGTTCACACGCATCTTTTGATATTTGACCAATTAGGTCAAAGGTCAACACACTAATTTGGTAAGTCAATGTAAAAATGTCTTTTAGTGTATTTAATTATTTAGTCAACTAAACAATTAATCCACATATCAATTAAATAGCCCAATCCACTATTTAATTATAATTGAGGTGCAACGATGAGAAAACCTATATGCTATATTAGAAGCCACGTCGGGGACCGTGGACCCATATTCAGTAGCTACAATAAGTCGAATAAAATTATCCGTCAGGCAGAATAATTATATCCAACCTATTAATTCCGGGATTACACCACCATAAACCCGAAACTGAACTCTATCTTATATAGATAACTTACACTCAATTTATGAGTCGAAATCGTCCATTGATATAATCATTACATACGGATAAATCCTCCATAAACTGCTCACTTCGATTCGGGATATTTCCGTAAACCCTTCTCGAAACATATTATCATTATTTACCTTTAACCCCTAGTGATCAATTAGTTCATAACCAATATAATATGAATGGGGCCCATCGATCGAGTTTCTAGGTTCAACAAATAATGGAATCCATGCATCTACTTCCGAGGAAGGAATGGATTCCATATCTGTGATAACACAGGACTACTCACTCACCCCGAATAGAGCCAGCGAGAAGTGTTGGACCACATACTACTACTGAAGTGATCCTTACTAACACATCAAACTCTACCCTAGTCTAAGTGGTTATGCGTGATCACCTTAGGATTAAGATCAATCCATATATGATCATCTTGTGATTCGATAAGACTTCTCGATCACGTAATTATATCGAGAACTCGAATCAAATCGGTCTAGCCCTATATGATTATCATCATATATAAATGCCCCACTAGTACCTATTACAGGCCAGTCCGGATAAGGCTGTCACACCGTAAAGTGTTAGGGCGCATTAATAGCAAATTAATCATGAGACCCGTTTTTTCAGTTAATAAGCGCTATGGACTAAGTTAATTTTAAGTACATCTCACTAACTCAATCCTCTTGTGTATAGCCATACACTTTGAGTTATGTGATTACATAAGCGAGGTACTTAGAGTTTTATGTAGTGTATACATATTGGCAATAAATGCGAATAAATAAGATGAAATAAATTACATCATTTATTTAAATAAAACAATTACAAATTGTGTTTGGGCATAAAACCTAACATTATGTCCTTTGTGGATGTAAGAGAACCTCTCGGTCATTAAAAGGTGCACGTTTTAAAATATGTGGACTTGACCGAGAATATTGATAAGTCTTTTGTAGATTTGGGTATCAATATTGGTAAAATAGTAGTATTAGTGTTCGCGAAGGTAACATCAAAAGCAGTTGGAAACAACATGAGTGTGTTATCTGAAGTCGAAATCGACATGCCAAGATTCTCTAGATGAGAGAATGGACTATATTCTAAAATTTAATTGGTCGATTCACGAGGAATGTGTCATTGGCTATCCCATCCATCTTATTGAATAAGATGATCATGCATATCGTATGCAACATTCATCGAGTAGCCTACCCTACCTCTCGGGAATGATTCTCCAAATCTTCGGATAAAGAGAAAATGGGATAGAGTCTCTGCGGGATAAGGGCAAGTCGACTAACACGAGTCAATTGCAATCGAATCTTGGATTCAAGCAATAAGTAGTAGTGTTTAATACGTCCTCAAGTATCTTTAGAGAACGAGGAATCATATGCTTGTATATTCGGTGCAAACTTGAATATGGTTGACTACTTGATTACGACTTGTAGTCGATTAAGGATGATCATTAAGTTGATCTCGGGCTCGGTGTTTACTCATAGTGCTTAGAATTTCCTTTTTGGTCTGGGAGTAATTCCAGGTCTGATAAGCAAATTTCACTTTATCGTGAAAACAGTGAAGAGATAGCTTAGAAGGATCTTCTCAGTCATAAAAATTCAAAAGCATATTGAGAGAGAGTACCGCCTGATTAGATGGACCGGCGACGTTTCAATCCTAAAGATCGTCTCGAGCCGACAACCAAACTAATCAGTGTACCAAGTCGAGTGCTTGGAGGGTACGGCATTGAGGGATATATCTCATCTGCTTTTAGAGCAAGTGGGAGAGTGTTGTGAATAAGATGAGAAAGGGGTTGCTCTAAAAACAATTGTTACTTGTCTTTTCGTGCAAGTGGGAGATTGTTATGTAATTGTTTTTTATAACAAAATTAATATCACCTTATTACTTGCTTTGTGCTTGTAAGTAATACACTGCTGCAAACCCTAAGTATATCAGTATGTAACCGCTTAACTCAGTGTATGGCATGCACATGAGGATTGAGTTAGTGGTGATATACTTAAGCTGATTAGTCCGTGGTGAACTTAATCGAGTTTAGGGTCTCTTGATTAAAACACCAATAATGCGCCTGAAACACCTTAGGGTGTGATAGTCTTATCCGGATTTGTCGGTAGAGGGTACCTACATGGGGCATTTATATATGATGGCATTCATATAGAATTTGGACCGATTTAATCTGAATTTCTCGATATAATTCCGTAATCGAGGAATCTTATTAAATCATTAGATGATCATATATGGATCAACCTTAATCTGAGGTGATCACGAGGGTTTGCTTGTCTCGGGGTAGTGTTTGATGTGTTAATTCACGGTTCACTTGAATATGTGTTCCAAGCCATTTCTCATTGGCACTATCCCCTCGATGAGTGAGTAGTTACGATTTTCACGGACAAAGGAATCCATTCCTTCCTACGGGAAGTAGAAAGACAGATCCCTTTATTTGTTAGCCCTAAGAAAGTGATCGATCCCGGGAGTTCACATTTGACTAATTAGCTACTAGTCGGATATGATCATCGAGGGTTAATGGTAAATAAGGATAAGACATTACAGTAGCCGGGTTTACGGAGATATCCCACTCGAGTGGGCGATCTATGGAGGGTTAATCCATATGTAGTGATTATATCAATGGGCGCTTATTCACTATATAGGTTGAGTATAAGTATATATACATGGTGGTAGAGTTCGGTTTGGGTTTATGGTGGCGTAATCCCGGAATTAATAATTTAATATATTTATTCGGTTCGATGAATAATATATTTAATTATTGGAAATACTTCTTAGTTATAGGTCCCAAAGTAAATGTGATACATAATTCGGGCTAATATTCTTGTTTATTTGGGCCTCGAGAAATAATTAATTGGTGGGCCAATTAATTGATATCATGGATATTATTTAGTTGAAATTTAAATAATATAATACTGTATAAAAGAAATTTTATGTGGGCTAAAAACCCTAGGGGTGGCGCCATTTTGGTCTTAATTAGCACAAGAATTAATTTTCTTGTGTTATGGAAAATAAAAGATATTCTTGTTATGTGATTGGTTGTATGACATGTTATTTGGTTTCATATTGGTCAATGACAAGTCACAATTATTCATTAAGGAAAATATCTTTTTATTTTATTTAATTAATTATTTATTTAATTAATTAAAACTTGGAGACAGGATTTACTCTCCTATAAAAGGAGAGTTATTCCAAGTGTAAAATACACTTAAGAATTTCGGCCACACCAAAGAAAAGACAGAAAAATTAGTTTTATTGTCTTGGGTTTTAGAAGAGGAAAAACTACAAGTTTTTCTTGGTGTTGCATATCAAGGAGGTGCTCATATCAAGAAGGGTGTCCACCAACCACCGTCTGGAGAATACATTGGAAGATCAAGGCTTCTCATCCTAAGATTAAATCTTCTCTTCCTTACTATTGGTATGATTTTCTTAACCCCCTTGTAGTAATTAAATCCTTTTGTTTATGTGTTATAATATATGAATCGTGATCCGTCCACTGCGCGTAGATCTAACTCGTTAAGATTTGAGCTCCTACTTCCTTCATGGCATTCCTGGGTTCATATCGGATGTCGAGTTCGGTTAGCTTGATGGCCCACCGGAGCAATCGGCCATATAAGTCCGGCTTGTGCAAAACTTGGCACAATAGAGCATCCATTAATACAATAATGGTGTGTGAGGACAAATAAGCCCTCAATTTTCGGACGGCTATAACAACACAGTAGGCCAACTTCTTGCTATTAAAATGTCGACTCTCAACGGGACGGAGAGCCTTTGAAACATAATAGACGGGTTTTGAAGGGTGCCATACTCCTTCATAAGAAGGCGGCGACAACGTACCCAATCTGAGGCCATTAAATACGAAATAAGATATCGCCAATCGTAGGACTAACTAAAGAGGGGGGGCTTGACATATAAGCCTTGAGGTCCCTGAAAGCTTGTGAGCATTCTTCCGTCCATGCGAATGTTTTGTTCCTTTTAAGAATCTTGAAGAACGGTAGACTCTTTTCACAGATTTGGAGATAAATCTCCCTAGAGCGATTACTGTTCCGTTTAATCTTTGAATCTCTTTGATTGTTGTCAGTTCGCTCATGTTCGATAGAGCGTCGATTTTTTCGGGGTTTGCCTCGATCCCTCTTTGTCTTACCATAAAACCTAAAATGTTTCCTGCTTGAACTCCAAATGTGCATTTGGCTGGGTTTAGTTTCATCGAGTACTTTATCACGTTGGAAAAAGTTTCTTGGAGATCTGCTAGGTGGTCTCGGTGGCTCGATTTCACAATCATATCGTCGATAGAAGCCTCTATGTTTTTGCCGATTTGTGAGCTGAAAAACTCTATTTACCATCCTCTGGTATGTCGAACTCAGATTTTTCAGCCGAATGGCATCATCTCGTAGTAGTAGAGTCCTCCGGCAGACTCTAAACGCGGTCATCTATTTGTCGTAATCGGCCATCTTCACCTGATGATAGCCCGAGTATGCCTCCAAGGAGCTTAGAATTTCAAATCCAGCGATTCCGTCTACCATTTTATCGATTCTAGGCAATGCATAAGGATCCTTCGACATGCTTTATTCGGTCGGTGAAGTCGACACACATATCGCCACTTCCCATTATGCTTTTTCACCATGACCACCTTGGCTAACCAAGTACGATATTGAAGCTCTTTGATGATTCCCGCCGCCAATAGTTTTCCAACCTCATCCTTGATGGCGATTTCTTTCTCTTGGAGAAAGTGGCGGGTCTTTTGTTGGATCGGCTGAAGTTGGGATTGACGCTAAGATAATGTAATGCAACTTCCGCTCAACACCTCTCATGTCGGTCACCTCCCAAACAAAGGCATCTAGATTCTCCTCGGGAGTGAAATCAATTTTATTTTTCTTCTTCCACCTTTTGATCTCCAATCTTTATCCTATGTTCGGATATTTCTTGTTTACGACAACCTCGACGAGCTCGTCATTAGCCGTGAAATCTAGTTGATCTCTGACTTGCAAAGTTTCGTATTCGGCTGCTTCGATGGTAATTTCTTTGACCGTGTTGATCCGACTCGAGCCTACAGCGAATTCCTCGATTCTGGGCCTCTTTCAACTAGATCTATTTTTGGTGACGTATTCGAGGAAAACTCCTGGTCGACTTGTGGTGACTCCATTGTCGTTACCAACATGAAATTTGACTTTCTGATGCGGAATGGACACGACCATCTGAAATGGTTTCATGGCTGGGATTCCCAAGATCATGTTGTAATAAGAGGGAAGGTCGATGACTAGAAAAGTTACCATCTCAGTCCGGCAGGGCTCGTAGTCGCCGATCGTGATGGTGATGTCGATTGTGCCTTTAACCCGTGTTGTGTCGTTGGAAAACCCTCTAATACTTGAATGTATTTCTTCAACTTGGGCTCTCGAAATCAATTTGTTTCAAACAATCAAAATAGATGATATCTCAACCCGCTACTGGTGTCTATCATGATGTGGTTGATCCCATTTTATCAATTACTCCGACTTTAAGGACGATGGGTATCTCTATGGCACCTTCAATCGCTCGCGAGTTCACTCTTGGTGAACATAATCCCTTACTCGATTCTCCTAGAATGACTTGCTTCTCGAAGCTTCATGTGTTTATTGAATGTATCTGGGATTTTAGCTGATGATTAATCACAAATTCAAATGGAGCAACAGACTGAGAATGTTGAAGTGGCTTTCTCCAGCTAGGTAATGAAACTTGGCCGTGATGATCTGAGAGAGGTGATATTCTCAAACGCAAACTCGGTATATCATGTGTTTCTATACGAAATGCAAAAGTCTGACTTCAAAGATTACATGTGTTCGACCAAAAGGAATCAACTTTCACGACCAAAAATGACGAAATGTTTCAACTACACGATTATGAGCAAGAACTCGGCGAGAGAGTGATTTCTCAAATGCTAACTCGTGAGTTTTGTGTAAGACTTGCTAATATTACCTCATTCTAGTGTTGAAGTCGCGTTTTCTGGTGAAAGATTTGATTCTGGAAGCCTGATCAACGGCGAAAGCTTTGTTTTTCCTTTGGAGGAATGGAGGAGACGATGAAGAACTGCAACTCCGCCGTGAGAGAGGGGTTTTGATGGATCTTCACATCTGAAAAAACCAAAAAGCTTGATGTTTTCTCGGTAACGGAGCCAACTGATAATGTCGAAATTATCACAAGAGTTTAGCGGTGGTGAGTGGTGGATGTCTGGCTGTAGAGGTATATGAAAGTGATTCTAGCCGGTGGTGCACGGCGGTGAAATGATGGCGTGAGTGAACAATAAAGAGAGTATGGAATTTGACAGAGTATTGCCTTGTTTTCTATTAATTGTGTATATCCATAGCGGTTACACTGAGCTCCTTTTATAAGAGGGGGGTGAGCTAGGGTTTTTAGCTATAGACAAACAAGTACTGTAATCTATGATGCGGCGCTAATTACATGTCGGGCCGCCCAGCGAGATAGTACATGGCAAACTCGTTATGTGGTCGCCAGTCATCTGCCTTGTTATCTAGCTGAAACCTTGCTCACTTTTATGCGGGCTCTTATGGTCGGAAATGGACTTTATATCTGGGGAGACCAGTGAGTCGGCCCCCTAGCCTCTTATGGCCTCGCGGGGCCAAAGGCTTGTCACGAGGCCGACCACTGGTTATCCCAATTTGATTCGTGTACTCTTGGATTCGTGTAAATGAGTCATGAATTGTATATTATTCAGACCATGTTACAAACCTGGAGCATTATGTTTTCCCGACCATTTTTTGGTCTGAATAAAGATACATTGTTATGTACGTTTGAGAAACAATACAGACCATTTTACAGGCCGAAAAATTACATTTTCCGCTCCTATTTCATGTCAGAATATAACCACGGCGCTATGAAAATTTTGAAAACGTATCGGACCATTGTAGAGGCCGAACATGTAATGTTTTCCTGACCACGTTCGGATCAGAATAAGCTAAATTATTCTAACCACATTTGAGTAGGTATAACCCTATTTCAAGTCAGAATATAATCACGTCGCTATAAAAATTTCGAAAACGTATCAGACAATTTTAGAGGCCAAACATTTATTGTTTTCCTGACCACGTGGGTAGGTATAATGTTCCACCTTCTGATCGAACTCCGGTCAAAATGAAAGCACGTAAGTGAAAAAAAATTTCGGAAAAATCTGAAAAGTAATTGTTATGCAATAAGACAAATGGTTGTGTGAAGGGCAATTTCCTACTTTTATAACATCGTGTTTTATTTCCTAATTTTAAGAATTTTCAGGTCTAATATTACTGTAAAAAAAACTCCATCCCGTATCGAAATCAAATGACAGTAAGGCCCTTAGTCCACCATATTCATTGTACCGAGCTTCTTTGTGCATCTTCTTCCTTCGGACGACGACTCCGTTTTCTGTCCATGAGTAGCCAAAGTCACTTGAATTCTGCCGGGAGCCAGCTCGAAGATGATTCCATAACTAACAGAGATTACCCAGTACCTCTGTCCCTCCGCTTCCACACGTGTCCAAGAGCATAGAGCTCAACAGAGCCTTAATCGCTTCATCAAAGTCATCCCTTTTAGTCTTTCTAGGAGTGATGTACTTTTTGAAGATGAATGGCTCATCGCTATTAACAAGCCTTCGGGAATTTACTGCGAAAGCGTCTTATCTGCTGCCCCTGCCCTACCCGGTGTTTCCAATCACTCAGGGTAAGTTTTGCATTCTGCAGTCTCGTTTTGGACATTTTCTGATTTATTGTACACATGAGATTTCTCTATTTTCCTTCAAATTTCCTTCACTCATGTAGAAAGCGTGGTGTTTTGTTTAATTATAATTTGATTATGACGGATTCCCGTGAGAGGTAATTTAAAGCATCTCAGATGTGTGTGTGTGTGTGTGTGTGCGCGCGTATACGCAGGGACAACGCCTTTAAATTTGTTTTGAGGTCGAATAGTACGGTGAGATCTTAGTTTACTCTGTAATGTAACTATAGAGTGGTTTAAGATTCATTTATTATTGTTTTAGTTTTTCATTGACAATAATGCTCGATTTTTCCTGCGATTAGGCTCCTCATCAAAGACACTGTTGTTTTATTTGTCCACGTTTGTTATTTTAAGGCTTTGTGTTTTCAGAGTTTTGAATTTGGATAAAGCTATTTAGTCTGATAATGAAATGGTTTTCGGGAAAAAAAAAAGTTATATGAAAGGTAAAATGAAGTTTGATGCAAAGTGTTTTGCAGGGATGGAAGAATCAAATAAAGAGCTCCATTTGGCTAATAGGCTTGATAGGGACACGAGTGGCGTCATGTTAATTACGAAGTTGCACAAAGTTGCAGCAAAGCTAGTTAAAGCTTTTACAGACCACAAGGTGAAGAAAACCTATGTTGCACTTTCGATTGGCCGAGCTCCAGAATGGGAGAATATTAAGATCAAATCTGGTCATGGAAGATCCAAGCATGGGGTATGGCGGGTTTACGCTGCCTCAGATGTAGGTAAGGTACTCCCTGGAGGTTCATTTGTTAGGGACATGGAAACTTTTTTCCAAGTGTTATCAATAAATGGGCAAAGGCAAGGGCATGTTAAAGATGTCTTTGAACCCTTAAATGAAGTAGAAAATTCGCGGGTTGTTGAACTGAAATCTGAAGTTGGATGCGATGTGAAGAAGGATGAGGTTTTGGTAAGAGCATATCCAAAGAGTGGAAGAACACACCAAATTCGCTTGCATTGCCAGTATCTCGATTCCTATAAGAGGAGATGTAAAGTATGAAGGAGTTTATGAATGGAAAAACTGTTTATATGATGGTCATGCTCTTCATGCAGAAAGCTTGTCCTTTGAGCATCCTGTCACGGCTGAACATGTCGTCATTCAAGCACCTTTGCCATTGTGGGCTTGTGGATCAAGTATTTCTGTCTGATGTATAGCATTTTGGACCCTTTTTTTATTGATAAACATTATGATTGAGAACAGGTAAGCGTTTTTGACCCTTTTCTATTTTGTGAACATTATGATTGAGAAGAGGTAAGCATTAACTAGTAAGCAACTCTATAAATGACACTTAAGTGCTTGTTCTGTCTCTATTAACAAATTGATACATCAGACCTTTTTCGGACACCATCATTTAGAGTCATTGATTATAGCGGTTCTCACTAATGACACTGGTTTGGAGTCATTGATTATAGAGGTCTTAACTAATTAATGTACTATCCATTTTGATGATCTGTTGTTTTAGACGAGGTTGTGTTTTGGTGTGTCACGCTAAGCGTTTCTGTATTATTTTGTCTATTGACTATTTGATTAGTCAATAGAAGCTCGGGACGTTTATTTAGTGTATATTGGTTTTATAGCATACTAGAGTACCTAGCCATATGCCTTCCATGTACAGGTGATTTAAGGGGCACTTTGAAAAGCAATTTTGATTGTGGCTGAAATTCTTGATTTGAGGGCAAACAGGTAATTATTTTGCGACTTATCTCAATTTCTTGTTTGGGTTGCGACAGTTCTGGATTTTATTCATGAACTACCAATACTGATTTAAAAGGAATGTGCACAATGGTTGTGATATATGTTAATCTTATTATAGCACTATGGACTAAGTGGTGTTTGCTAATAGCTTTTTAGTTTTTTTTAGTTAGCCTTCTGGTAGGAATAAGGGTGATGTGGTGTCGTTGAAGGCGCATACTTTTTTTACGTCCGATTTGTTTTACACTTGGTAAAAGGGTCATTTGTAAATCTTTGAGGGAAAAAGGTTCTTGATTAGAGTTGTTTGTATAGGTGTAAGGAATTTTCCTTTTCTATTGATCAGCAGAGTACTTTGAAGCTGCTTGTGGTAAAATAAGAGCATCCACTATGGATCTCTTTTACGCTCTGTGAAAGTAAAAAGTGTGACTAAAAATAGCGTGTACCCCTGTGGCTTGAGTTTACTCGGGTGTGAAGGTATATACCATGAAAGTGGATGTGGTTCTGTCCCACTTCCACTCCCACGGTTTCAAGCGCTTCTGTGTCTTGGTAAAATGTTTCTTTCTCTTTCCCTTCCTTTTTTTTAAAGGGCGAATTACTCATCTGCAACATCCGAATATCCCTAAAGTATCATCCATTGTGTTGAAATTGATTCTTCTTCGGCATAAAAGGTAATTTCTCTTCTTCCGAATGTTTTCGTAATTAGGAGGAAATTAATTTTAGTTGTAACCAGAGTTGATTATTAAGAAGAATAATGGTGGCTTTTTAGTTCTCACATCACATTTAATCGATTTTTAGGGTTTAAACTTTTGGTTATTATTGCTAATTAAAGGTGGGTTTTTGTTCTCTCAAGTTTACGCTAAATATTTTTTTCCTACGGTTCTAGTACGTGTGTGTGTGAATTTGTGATTCATTTGTAGTGTTAATACTTTTGGGCAATGTTCTAAAACTCGCTAGGCGACCTCGACGCTACTCTGAGGCGCCTAGGCGATTTTAGGGTTTTAAGGGAGTTTTAAGGGTTTTAAGGGGATTTAGGGTTTTTACATGGTGTTTTAGGGTTTTTACATGGGGTTTGTAGGGTTTTACGGGGGGGGTTTAGGTTTTTACGAGGGGTTTAGGGTTTTAAGGGGGGTTTAGGGTTTTATGCCTCTTTCTTGTCTAAACACTTGGGAAACCTCGATGTTGCCCCTGATGAAACCCTAATAGCCTAGAAGGGCCTAAGAGCGCCTAGAAGGTCCTAGGAGCGCCTAGGAGGGCCTAGGAGCGCCTGTAAGGGCCTGGGGGCGCGCCTGAAAGGCTTAGGGCGCTAGAAGCGGTCCAGAGCGCCAGAAAATCGCCCGGCCTGGCTTGGGCGCCCGAAAAATCGCCAGAAGCCAAGTCGAGGACGCCCGGGATCGTCCAGGGCTTGGCGGCGCTTAGCGATCGCCAGGCGATTTTTAGAACACTGCTTTTGGGCTGGGAAGCTAGGTGTGACGATACCGAATATCGCACCTCCACGTGGCGTCACGAGATGTTCCTCCTGGACAAGAATAAGTGATAGCCCAAGGTCGAAGTTACGAGTTGAGACATCGACAACCGACATGATCGAGAGAAGCGGCGATCGGGCCTATCTCGATACCGCAAGTCGGAAAGCTCGGGATGGCCAAAGTCCACTCCACGTGTCGCCTATCGGTTAGTCCTCATATCATAAACATGTGTCAAGGCACGCATGTCGCCTCCTTGACTCGGTAGTACGACGATCGACTTGGGGCGCAGTAGGGCGAGAGATCCGACTCGATCACCCCAAGTCGGGCGGTCGGCATCGAGGATAGAGTCCGCAATTGCCTACGACGGCCCATTGTCCATATGGTTATTTTCATAAGTGGGTAAAGACCATATAAGCTAGTAAAAGCCCAAAAGGCTAATCATCAGATTTTACCCAAACCGACATGGTTTAGGGTTAGGGGAATGAACTCCCTATAAATATAAACTTCCAGAACTACGTGTGACTTGATTCCCGGAACATAACAGATACGTAGGCAACCCGAGAGAGACTCTCAGGCTCGATCTAAAATCACCCCAAAATCATCCTTGATTCAATCATCCCTAGATTAAACGGCCCGGATTTATTCATGTATCGAAATCCAAAGATCGTCATTGGCGCTGTTTAGAAGGAGGGCCTTCTATCGGTGATGGATCAAGGAATGGTGGTGATTATCTTGATGGGAAAATAAGGCAAAAACGCAAAGACGATCGGGCGGTGATTTATGAAGATTGAACCGTTGGAATGCGATTCCTCCGGTCAAATCGAAGAAAATGGAGAGAAGAACGATCCTCAAAATTTCAGGCCGATCGAGTTCGCTTTAATGGCCCGATCATCTCCAAGAAGTTGTTCTTTGTATCAAAAACGCAAAGAAAACCCTAATTGGAGGCGCATGATTGGCGACTTTATTCCCGCCGATTCAACCGTTGGAAAAACAATCTCACCGGTCGAATCATGTATTATTAGGAACGAACAAGACACAGAAGTTTCAGGCCGATCGAGTTCGTTTAATCACCGAATCATCACAAAGAAGTGGTCTGATATTAAAACGCGCATCGAAGCCTAATTGGCGTGAGCGGATCGATCGGCAATTTATTCCCGCCGATTCAACCGTTGGAACAACAATCCCACCGGTCGAAATCATGGATGATGAGGACCGAACAAGCCCTCAAAATTTCAGGCCGATCGGAGTTCGATTGATTTCGATCGTGGTAAACAATTTACGGCGAGCACCAAAACGCAGCGAAGATTCTCGACAAAGAATGCGCGGATCGGGCGGCTTATTCCCGGAGATTGAGCCGTCGAAAGGACAATTCCACCGGTCAAATCGTAGAAAAGTGAGGGAAGAACGATCCGTCCTAATTTCACGCCGATCGGAATCCGTTTGAGGTTTGATTGCCACCGGAAAGACGCTATTTGTGGCGCCGAGAAAGCTGCGAATTATCTACCGTGTCTAGCTATCCACGAAGCACGCTTCGAGCTCCAAGGATCGAGCCGAGCTCTTTAGCTCTCCAGGTTCTTACAATAGTCATTTGAAATTCTTAAATACTTTGTAAGCCTTTATTATATGTGCAATGATTTTTATTACATTGCGCCATAAAGACTCGAGATATCGAGCACCGGCATCCGAGATCTACGGACTCGTCTTGCCTAAATCCGAGCTCGACTCGGCATCATACTTGGAACTCTCCTAGCCGTGCATGGCGGGACGAGCATTCTTATTTTGGAACTCTCCTACCGAAACGGTGGGTAGAGATATCTTATTTTGGAACTCACCCTACCGAAATGGCGGGTAGAGATATCTTGTTTCGGAACTCGCCTAGCCGAAATGGCGGGTAGAGCTATCTTGTTTTGGGAACTCACCTTACCGAATTGGAGGGTCGAGCTATCTTATTTTGGAACTCACCCACCGAATTGGCGGGTCGAGCTATTTTATTTTGGAACTCACCCTACCGAATTGAGGGTCGAGCTATCTTATTTTGGAACTCACCCTACCGAATTGGCGGGTCGAGCTATCTTATTTTGGAACTCACCCTACCGAATTGGCGGGTCGAGCTATTTTATTTTGGAACTCACCCTACCGAATTGGAGGGTCGAGCTATCTTATTTTGGAACTCACCCTACCGAATTGGCGGGTCGAGCTATCTTATTTTGGAACTCACCCTACCGAACTGGAGGGTCGAGCTGTATTATTTTGGAACTCATCCTACTGAACTAGCAGGTCGAGCTTCCTTATTTTGGAACTCACCCTACCGAACTGGTGGGTCGAGCTATATCATTTTGGAACTCACCCTACCGAACTGGAGGGTCGAGCTATCTTATCTACGAATCCTCGACATATTGAAGTCTGAATAAAATAGTGAATAAAGCCAAGTCAATGATAGTGCTTATATCACTCCCAATCTGCCGATAAGCCCCGATGCGAGGCAGTTGGAAGATCCCACGATGGATACCTTATTCGACCAGTTCATAAGCACCACGAAGTGCGACAGTCGAATAAGGAGTTATTTAATTCGACCAGTTCATAAGCCCCGACGAGGCACGATAAATGAATCGAGCTCCAACCAAATAGCCAAGTCAAGCCCATGAGGCAATACAAAGCTAGGTCGACTCATATTCAAGTGTACTATGAGTCATGCACTCATACTACACTTCGAGGGGCAAGGGAATTAAGTCCAAAGGACTACACCCTGGCAAATATTCAACAACGAGTAGAGAAATCCATGCAGTCGGACATCTCAAGATCTGACCAAATGCAAAGTTAGCCTAATGGGCGACGAATGCAAAGGCATGTAGACGGTTCGCAGGGTCGGGCCAAATGTCCCAGTCGAAAGCCGAATGAGCCTAAAAGGCGAAAAAGGTCTGGACAAAGGACGGTTCGCATAGTCGGGCCACCTGTCCCAGTCGAAAGCCGAATGAGCCCAAATGGCGAAAAGGCCTGGACAAAGGACGGTTCGCATAGTCGGACCACCGTCCCAACCGAGCCAAACGAGCCCAAAGGGCGAAAAAGGCCAAGGTCGAGAGACGATTCACAATCGAATTAAAACGCTCACCGGAAGTCAAATAAGTCTGAGACAAAAGGCTAAGGCAAGCGGGCGATCACAAGTGCAATAAGAACCAGAGGTTCATAATACACTTGGGGGGCAACACGATATCGATAAAGCAAAAAGAGAACAGAGCCAAAGGCTCGACAAGCGAAGAGCTAAAAAAGCATCGACACGTGAAAGAAGAGGAAATAAAATACTACAAAAATTGAAGCAAAATAAAGCTCGGCATCGTATTAGGAGCTCACCGATGAGCGCATCTTTAATAAGTCCGAGTTCGACTCGGCATCTCATCTTAATACTATCTTATTTTGTAACTCTCTAGCCGCCGAGCGTGGCGGGATGAGCCTCCTTATTTCGAACTATCCCCACGCCGGGATCGACCTATCTTATCTTGGAACTCTCCTAGCCGAGCATGGCGGACGACGAGCATTCTTATTTCGGGAGCTATCCCCACGGTTATTGTGACTTTTTGACTAGTATCTTACGTATCTCGAGAATCCACTCCCAAAGAATCTACTCAACGGCTCTACGAGGACCCGCAAGTCGGACTCTACAATGGTCGACATCCAACGCCTATAAGTCCTAATGGGACGAAAACGCAATGGCATCGAAGTCCGAGTCAACAAATGACGTAATCGACTCTAAAGGAGAGGATTTACCAGGGCATCGAGGTCGGGCAACATGATCATTTCAATCGACGACCACTAAAGCTAAAAGTTCCATGGAACCAAAAAGCTAAGGCATCGAGTTCGATCATATCCAAATCTCTCGGCGATCATGTGTGTCGAGTCATGAACGACAAAGAAACACCACGACGCCGAGATCCGAGCGACGATCCGCGCATTACGCCTCTTTTAGACGGTAATTACTAGACATCGTGGCGGAAATACATATCGACAGCCGAAAGGGCATCGATTTCGACAAACGAAAAGAGACAGCCAGGGGCATCTCCTCTACTACGCAACAACAAAGAAAAGTCCAAAAAATGCTAAGGCAAGGAAGACAATTGCGTGAATTCCGACTGGGAAGGCCCCTACCAGGCTCTTAAAGCTCTCCCATTGGGTTCTTCTCAGCTAGGTCGAACAGACGGGTCGACAGTTCCTCGACATTGGCATGCCGACAATCTGAGGAAATACTATGCCTAAGTATAGGATAAGTTAAGTCCGCAAGTCGGACAATACTAAAATCGATACAGTCAAGGCTCATTTTCTAACAATGTCAAGGCCCTTTCAGTCTGACGGGACAAAAAGGTCAAGGCAAATAAGCTAAGTCCGCCAGTCGGATAATGCTCAACTATATAATAAAGTCAAGGCATTTCAACGTCCGACGGGATAGGAATGTCAAGGCTTAAATAGTAAGTCCGCAGGGCAGATTTAAATTCAGAGCATTGGATGACGGTGGCCGAGATACACCTTTGACAGATCAGACCTGACCTCAAGAGCTCAGATAGATCTCTGGGCTTATGGCGATACCGAATATCGCACTTCTCACGTGGCGTCACGAGATGTTCCTCCCGGACAAGAATAAGTGATAGCCCGGCGGTCGAAGTTACGAGTTGAGACATCGACAACCGACATGATCGAGAGAAGTGCGATACCGGGCCTATCTCGATACCGCAAGTCGGAAAGCTCGGGATGGCCAAAGTCCACTCCACGTGTCGCCTATCGGTTAGTCCTCATATCATAAACATGTGTCAAGGCACGCATGTCGACTCCTTGACTCGGGTAGTACGACGATCGACTTGGGGCGTGTGTAGGGCGAGATCCGGACTCGATCACCCCAAGTCGGGCGTGTCGGCGTCGAGGATGAGTCCGCATAGCACTCTGACGGCCCATTGTCCATATGGTTATTTGCATAAGTGGGTAAAGCCCATATAAGCTAGTAAAAGCCCAAAAGGCTAATATCAGATTTTACCCAAACCGACATGGTTTAGGGTTGGGAATGAACTCCTATAAATATAAACTTCCGGGAACTACGTGTGACTTGATTCCCTAACATAACAGATACGTAGAAAGCAACCCGAGAGAGACTCTCAGCTTAGTCTAAAATCACCCCAAAATCATCCTTGATTCAATCATCCCTAGATTAAACGGCCGGATTTATTCATAGACGAAATCCAGCATCGTCACTAGGGTTTTTTTTTTTGTTTTTTTATTTTATATTTTTTGTGGTTTGTTTGATTGATGATGATACGATGTTCATCAAGAATTCATTGACAAAATACGAACGATCCATCACACGATGAGTTGGCAGTTTGCGTGTTGTAAAATGGTTTAGTAGTAGCTGGTGATTGTCAATCATCCTTTTTCATCTTGTCAACCAAGAAAGAAAAAGTGGAAATGCATATCTTCCCTATATATGTAACGACTCCAAACCCCAGGCCTGGTAGCACTAAATGAGTCATAAATGGTCCGGTCAATTGCTTAGTTTGTCGTCCTCACTTGGTCTAAAAAGGCTAATCCGAGTTGACAAAACATTTATGTCTCACACATATAAGAATGTCATGTGTTTCCCCCACGACCAATGTGGGATATCACAGTATAAGAACACCTAAAGAAGTCCCTCAGATCAGAACTGCGTTACATATGTCCAAAATGCGCAGCTGCAATTGCAATCTTTAAAACATTTTTCACATTGGTACCAGCATAAAATCTTGAATTTGTCATGCTGATCTTGAATCTTTTCAAGTCGCTTAGTTAGAATGTGTATATTTGGTTAAGCTATAGTGATATGCAGAAAACTACTTTTCCCTAGGCTGTTAGAAACTCATTGTTAATTATGATTGATCCAAAAAAAAATGTTCAGCATGGTGTGTAATTAGTGGAGTAACCATGAATTTTTTTTTGAGTGGTCTTAATTTTCACTAATATACATATCCCGGGAAAAATCCCAATGCTAAAGCATTACATCCATCGTACATCATGTTACGAATATGATTAGATTTAGATGGTATAAGACACGAAAAAAAAATTGTTGGTTTAAAAAGTTTAAGGTAAATGGAATAAAATATTATATTTATACCGCATAAGTTAAGAAAAAAATACTATAAGTATTTCAGTGGTATAATGTACCAAAAAAAAAAAGTCTCAGGTAAAAAGAAAAAAAAAAGTAGAATTAGGTGTATAATGTAAGGAGAAAATGTTATAAGTATTTAAGGGGTATAAGATATCAAATTGATCACATTTAGATGGTATAATGTAGAAAAAAATAATGTGATTTAAAAAATCTAAGGTAAAGGGGAAAAAAAAGATTTAGATTGTATAAATTAAAGAAAAAATGCTATAAGTATTTCAACGGTATAAAAATAAAAATATGCTTGTGCCATTTCTTGAACCCATTACCATAGAATACATAAGGCAAAATTGACAGATCTTATTCCACCGGGCCACTATAGCATTACTTTCAAATTTAGAAAATCATACAAAAAATAAACCTTTTTTTGGTTTTTTTTTTCCTCAAATTTTGACCAACCCACCTAAAGGGTGGGTCCACCCCTGTGTGTAATGTGGATACTTAACATCTCATCCTAATTATTTTTAATTTTTTTTCAATGTCTCATACTCTTATTCAATGTCTTACACACGCACATTACTTTTAATTTTCGTATTGGTTCGACTTCAATATGCTAATCTACGTGCTATGCCATTTCATAGGCTTTGGGTATAGAATAAAAATGACACCGGATAAGGGTCGAACCGAGCCTCTCCCTGTGTCATCTTTATATTGGCGAAGCATCAAATAAAGACAAAGAGATATAACATTAAAGGCCAAGAGTCCCACCTCATGCTTAAGGGAAGACCTCAACCTCAGGTGGAAGATCGGTCTTGCTAACTCCTCATTCCACCGCCGGTCGACCGGGTCGCAACAGATCTGGGCTAGTGCAGTTCGGGCCAAGATGGCCTAGTGGGCTCGACGCAGGTCGGGCGGAGCCTCCATTATCCGATATTAACTCACGTGCTTATAATAACAGCTAATTATAGGAAGATCCTACAAATCCTTTATCCATTAGGACTTTGATCATATCATTTAAATATATGCGCGATTATCTCCTAAATAAAATGGATTAAAACGTAAAGAATCCGTAATACTTACGGGACAAGTAAACCGGAAGAGACGTCCTCTATATAAACAATCACAAGACACTACTACGAGAAACTTGATTCCTAAACAATTACATGATACGTATGCAACTTGGGATTTAATAATCTCAAGCTTAGTCTAAAATCTATCAAATACTATTCCTTTTTAGGTTTGGTTTTAAGGTTTTGATCTTGTTCATTGTCATTGGATTTATTTTGACCCGGATTTACATCCAGACGAGATCCAGCATCGTCAATTGGTGCTAGAAGGAGGGCATTCTACTGGCAATTTGTTCAAGGTCATCATCATTACCATCACATCATGCCACCGAAAAAGACCACAAAAAATCAGAAAAATCATGGTGAAACCGCCAACAATGGTGGTCAAAACGCCGGTGGTGGGGTGGCTACAGAGCCCACCAACACCAACGCCCACCAGCCTCAGCAGCACGAGCATGTGGCACTGGATCCAACCCAACAGGCGTTGGTTGAGCAATTTGTTGCGATGGATGCGTCTACCTACAAGCCGTTATCCAGGCAGCAACACCAGGGAAGGATCTTGGGGATTCTTGTAACACCCCGGTTTCCAATCCCGTCGGCCGCCGGTATTGGTCATTGTAGTGCCACTCATCACGACACACAGTCGTGGCGGTAACATTCAACATTCCACAACAGAAAGAAAATAAACATTCACCATTCATTATTTTAAAAGAAAGTATTAAAGTGAGTACAAATATCCTGAAGAAAATGAAATTATGCGGAACGTCAAAATCTTTAAAATTTAATATTCCAAATAATGTAGAAAACATGTGATCGCGACTACGTGGCTCTCAAACCCCGCGACATCCCAAAGAACAAGCAAACATCCGTAGAAGTACACGCTAAGAATCACTCCCCATAAATGGATCATAGCAGGTCAAATGAAAGTAAAACCGTCAACTATAAAGTTGAGTAAGAATAAATCTAGTATACGTAAGGTAAAACCAACCCATGAAAGGTACCACCAATTTATGAAGGACCCAACCAATATATAAAAGTTACGACCAACCCATAACGGATACCATACATCACAACTATCCACCTAAAGGTCCCGAATGTGCACATCCCTCAAAAGGGTAAAGCCCTAGAGAGGAGGATCCTAAAGGTCATCCAATGGTACCATAACTAGATAGACCATCACGTACTAGGGTGCAAGGAAACCTTCCCGGGTTCCCGGCTTCGGGTGCTACCCTATCCGGCCCGACCACACCACTGTCTGCAACTCCCAAAATACGTTAAGGTCACTGAAGTCGTAAGGAAACCTTCCCGGGTGCCCGGCTTCGGGAGCTACCCTATCCGGCCCAACCACAACGGGTCTACGAACTTCGATGCCCAATATCCGAATCTCACCAAGACACCAAAATTCTTGACTCACCCAAGCGTAACCTACAGAACATGTTCGTAAGACTGGCCAACAACCCACAAAGAAGGAAAACAACATAGACTGGACGCCCGTTTGGAAGGCCGGACGCCCGCCCAGAGACCTCTACGGACGCCCGTCCAAACTATCGATGCCCGTCCGAAATGTATGACGCCCGTCCACTTTAGCAGAGTTAGATCCTCGAATGTAAAACAACCCCTCGGCGTCCGTCCCAGTAACCCCACGCGCCCGTCCAGAAAATTACCGAGGCGCACGCCCGCCCGGAAAAATCCGGACGCCCGTGCGAAAATGAAATCAAAGCGCACGCCCGTCCGTAAGCCTGGACGCCCGCCCACCTGGTTTCATCTCGAACCCTAACAACTCTCCACGCGATTTCGAGCCGTTTCTCAACAAAACAAAGCAAAGAAAAGCAACACTTTAAGCCCGAGAAACTCCATACAAAAGTATCATATCAACTATAGATTTTAACCAACGCAAAAACACACTACTATGAACGTTTAACATCCCCGAAACAGGACAACCAAGCGTAAACACCCTCGAATAAAATTTGACAGCTCCAAATTATACTCTAAGCCTACCAACAGCTCCAAATTACACTTAATGATCCATACACAACAAAGCCAAGTATCCACAAAGCATACGCAACCCTACATATTACTCAAAATCCCATCTTTCCAACCAAACGGAGCACAAAACATAGAAATATTCTTACCGGTTAAGTTTGCGTTTCTTGAAAGCCCTCTCGCTATCGAGCTAAAATCGCTCCTCTACGAAGCCCGAATCTATATATAAAAAAGCAGATCACCAAACAATTCTAGTGACCCCAAAGGTAGAACCCTAGATCGAACTCCACTTCTTCCCCAACGCATAAAAGGATCGGCCATGGCCTTTGGCCGCCCGATCGTCATGCTCGAGATGTAGGAAAAGAAATAACGATGCTTACCGATGATGACGACGACGAATTCCTAAAACACCAAGGAGAGATTTTTCTCTCTTCTTCCTTACAAGAGGCCGACGGCAAGGGAGGGTTTTGGGGTTGAAAATTTTGTGTTTGGGGAAATAAGGGAGGAAAAAGGAGTGAGAATCCTTTTAATTTATTAAATGATTAAAACTCCTTTTTAATTATTAATAAATCCCTCCATAAAATTAATAAATCCCATAATTTCCCAAATAATTAGATCTTTTACTAATTAATTAGGAAGTCAAAATTTCGGGATATTACATCCTCCCACCTTAAAACAAAACTTCGTCCTCGAAGTTCAGGTTCGTAACGGGCGTTGTTCCACCCCCCCTTAAAACACCCTTCGTCCCCGAAGATAAGCAAAAGGATTTTACGTACAAGGCCTGAAAATGGCATACCTTAAGAGAACAAATGCGGGTACTTCTGTCGCATAGCATCCTCAGCTTCCCATGTCGCCTCCTCGGTGGCATGGTTAGACCATAAGACCTTGACGATGCTAACCTCACGTCCCCTTGTTTTCCGTACCTTGGTATCTAATATCTGCACCGGTACCTCCTCGTAAGTCAAGGACTGATCTAGCTCAACCACCTCCGGTTTGATCACGTGAGAAGGATCACTAACGTACTTGCGCAATTGAGATACATGGAACACGTTATGCACTTTATCCAACACCGGTGGCAAAGCTAGTCGATATGCTACTTCACTTATGCGGTCCAAGACCTCATATGGCCCCACGTACTTGGGACTCAACTTCCCATTTTTGCCAAAACGCATCACTCCTCTGGTTGGTGATACTCGGAGCAATACTTTATCGCCCATGGCGAACTCAATATCCCGGCGGTGTAAGTCTGCATAACTCTTCTGCCTATCTTGGGCAGCCTTCATCTTTTCTCGGATTGTCTGTACCTGCTTGACCGTATCTTCGATCATCTGCGGTCCCAAAACCACTTTGCCTCGGACGAATCTTCCCAACAAACCGGACTCTTGCACTTCCTACCATAAAGTGCCTCAAAAGTGTGCCATCTTAATACTGGCATGGTAGCATTGTTGTTGTATGAAAACTCAATAAGATCGAGCCTTTCCTCCCAAGAGCCTTTGAATTCTAACACACATGCCTCAAGATGTCTTCTTCCAAGGTTTGTATGGTCCTCTCCGTCGACCATCGGTAGCGGTGGTGAAAAGTCAGACTCATTCGTAGTTCCGTCCCAAGGCCGCTCAGTAGCTCTCGCCAAAACCGAGATATGAATCTCGCATCTCTATCTCGACACAATGTTCGCTGGGTATACCATGTAGTCTCACAATATTTCTCCGGTATGCCATAGCCAACTCCGTCTTACTCCAAGTGTCTTTCATCGAATGAAATGTGCCGCTTTAGTCGATCTATCCACAACGACCCAAATCATATTATTTCCTTTAGGGCTCTCGGTAATCCGCATACAAAATCCATGGAGATGGAATCCCACTTCCAAACCGGCACATCCAACGGCCGCAGCGATACCCTGTGGGCGTCGATGTTCAATCTTGATCTTCGACAAGTCAAGCACTTTGACACAAATTCTCGCTACTTCCAGCGTTTCATATTGGGCCACCAAAAGGTTTTCCCGAGATCTTTATACGCTTTGTCTCCTCCCGAATGAACCGAATAAGGCGTCTTATACGAGCTTCACTCAAGATCCGCCTCTTGAGTTCTTCGCCGGCCGGTACACACCACCGACCTCTAAACCGGATACTACCATCCTCGTAACGTAAAATCACCGCCCCATCTGTACTAATCTTGGCCTTCTTTGCCTCGATCACCTTGTCACCCACATGTCTCACCCGGATCTCGGCGTATAATTCGGGTTGCAAGACGGTCGCTTTTATCTCCGCCTTTACGGATGACACAAATGTCCATGCGGTCCAACTCTTCTCGCAATCGATCCGAGCTACTTCCTCGCACAAGGAATGAATCGATTTCCGACTCAAAGCGTCCGCCACTACATTGGCCTTCCTTCGTGGTATTGGATTTCCATGTCATAATCTTTAATTAACTCCAACCAACGCCTCGACGCATATTGAGCTCCTTCGTGTAAATATGTACTTGACTCTTGTGATGATCGAGAACACCTTGAAAGTTATTCCATACAAGTAGTGTCGCCATATCTTCAATGCGAAGACCACAACCGCCAACTCTAGGTCGTGAGTCGGGTAATTACTCTCATATGGTTTCAGCTGCCTCGATGCATACGCGATCACCCGCCTCCGTTGCATCGAAGACACAACCTGCACCATTCTTCGACGCGTCGGTATAAACCTCAATGCCCTCATTACCCTCTGGTAATGCCAAAATAGAGCTATAGTCAACCGTTCCTTGCTAAATTGAACGCCTCCTCACATTTCTCATCCCACTTAAACCGGTTCTCTTTCTTCATTAGTGCGCCATCGGCCTCGCAATCTTGGAAAAGTCTTTTATAAATCTTCGGTAATATCCAAATAAAACCCAAGAAGCTTCGATTTCTCGCAACATTCTTAGGTGTTGGCCATCTCAATCATTGCTTATCTTGCTCGGGGGTCGACGGATACACCGTCTTTCGAGACAACATGCCCCAAGAATGCCACTCGCTCCAACCAGAATTCACATTTAGACAGCCCAGCATACGCTTGTTTTTCCCGTAAAATCTGCAAAGATCGAGCCTCGGTGTTCGGCATGTTCTTCCCTAGTCTTAGAGTAGACTAAGATGTCATCAATGAAAACTACTACAAACTTGTCTAAGTAGGGTCTGAATATACGGTTCATCAGATCCATGAAAACTGCTGGTGCGTTGGTCAATCCGAAAGGCATGACCGTGAACTCATAATGTCCGTGCACTGCACGAAATGCGGTCTTTGGGATATCCGCATCTGCTACCCCCGAAATGGTGATACCACGATCGCAAATCAATCTTCGAAAAATACGCGCTCGTAGTTGATCGAACAAATCATCGATCCTCGGTAACGGATACTTGTTCTTCATCATGGCGTTGTTCACCTCCGGTAATCAATACACGTACCGCATACTACCATCCTTCTTCTTCACAAACAACACCGGTGCTCCCCACGGTGACACACTCGGTCGGATGTACCTTTATCGAGCGCTTCTTCCAATTGTACCTTCGATTCACGCTAATTCTTTAGGTGCTATATCATGATAGGGTGCTTTCGATATCGGTCCGTCCCGGCATCAACTCCACGCAAACTCTACCTCCTCCTGCAGGGTGGCATACCTGTATATCATCCGGGAATACATCCTCAAAATCACGGATTACATCAATGTCCGTTAGTTTAGGATCACCAGTGCTTACATCATGTATGCGTGACACATAAACAACGGGTACCCTTTCTTGACGAGAGATCTCAACGTCACCACCGAAATGATCTTCACGTTAGGTTTATCCACAAACCCCTTGTAAGATACTCGCACTTTGTGGGCCTCTCAAAGTCACCTTCTTCGCTCACAAATCAATTTTGGCTTTATGCCGGTTCAACCAATCCATACCCAAAATAACGCCGAAGTTCTCGGCGGGAACTCGATCAAGTCAACCGACAAGTTGACTCCCATAATCACTAACGGCACGCCTCTATACAACTTAGAGCATGGCACTAACTCTCCCGGCGGTTGCATAAACTCACCGTTAATCACTTCAGTAGTTGGACCCAACCTCAAAACATGCGAACCCGCTTATAAAGGAACATGATGCACCCGAATCAAAAAGTACGTGGGATAAAAATGAGTTAACCGAGAAAATTACCCGTCACTACGCGGTTGCTCACGATGAGCCTCCTCTCTACCCAAAGTCGCGAATAATTTCCCGATCTGATTCACTCCGGCTCCGATCGTCTTTGGCCGACCCGATGGTCGGTTCCTGTTTCCACCAGCGTGGCGTAGGTGTACCCCACCATCGGCTCTGTGCGGGGTACTACTCTGCTTGTTGGTTACCCCTACTCATGTTGCCCGTGTTACCCTCGAGCTCCACCCATGTTGCTTCCCGTAACCGATGCCGACCAGCGGTGTGTTGGAGCCGCAAAACACTCAAACCGTCTATGTCCAAACTTCCCGCGATTGTGACATCGAACTTGTGCACTGAACAATCGGTACCGGATGATTTCTCTCGGCACCGCTTGCAATGATAACTTCGTGGCCGACTAAACCCCTGAAGTCACCTCTCATTTGGTGACCGATCGCCGCCTGCAGTAACGTGAGAATTTGCCGAAAAAGAGGGTCGTCTTTGGAGGGTTCCTGCATTATCGCGCGTTTTGTCGCCTCGATTGTCCTCGTGAGACACTCTTCCTCTTGTTAGTAGCATATGCCGCTTTAACCTCTCTCTCGAATCCTCTCAATGTTGCATGCTACTTCACACATCTCTTTTAGGCTCGTGAAGCCCCTGCTTGCCCCCATACGATCCCGGATCGCTAAATCTAAGTGTTGCTCACCAACTTGGCCTCTTCATCGGCACTAGCTCGGATGCATAAACCGCCAAGTCGACAAACTTCGTAATATTCTTGAATAGTCCATATCCCCTGCCGGAGATTATCGAACTCAACTGCAGCTCTTTCCTCTTAGATTCGGGAAAGAATTCACGCCTCGCCTCTGCTTAAACTCGGTCCATTCGGTGGTACCACTACCGATTCCCTTGCTCATTTTCGATCCTGAGCCAACCGATCTTTGTTAGCACCCCACCACAAATCAGCCTGTCAACCAAGTAGAAAGCGGCTTTGTCGACCTTCGATTCCTCTGGCCGGCTGAAGTGGCGAAGATTTTCTCAAACTCTCTAATCCACCGCCGAGTCCCCAGGATCTCCCTTACCATCGTCATCGACTAGCCTCTCACGACTCACGGCCCTAGTCATGCCGGTGGTTGACCCCGAGAACGATCCTCTGTCGCCTTGTTGACCGCTCGAATTAGGTCTTGATTCATCTTAACCAACCGATCAATCACCGGTCCTCTCATTTCCATTCCTGGAGGCATAGCTAAAACTACAAAAGTAAACAATCATGTATTCAATTATCACCTATATCATGCCACAAAATATTTCACATATACTAACACTTCTCATCCAAAATTAATTGCAACACACACCACATTTCCACATACATCGTAAACTTACCGTACCTTCCCTACATAGAACTCAATACCTACCCCACACATCCTCACTGTGCTTATTTTAGTGAATTTATTCTTAAGGTTCATTTTAGGTGGTGGTCCTGGAGTCGAACGTCTTACCACTTTGTAACACCCCGGTTTCCAATCCCGTCGGCCGCCGGTATTGGTCACTGTAGTGCCACTCATCACGACACACAGGTGTGGCGGTAACATTCAACATTCCACAACAGAAAAGAAAATAAACATTCACCATTCATTATTTTAAAAGAAAGTATTAAAGTGAGTACAAATATCCTCAAGAAAATGAAATTATGCGGACGTCAAAATCTTTAAAATTTAATATTCCAAATAATGTAGAAAACATGTGGATCGCGACTACGTGGCTCTCAAACCCCGCGACATCCAAGCAACAAGCAAACATCCGTAGAAGTACACGCTAAGAATCTGCCTCATAAATGGATCATATAGCAGGTCAAACGAAAAGTAAAACCGTCAACTATAAAGTTGAGTAAGAATAAATCTAGTATACGTAAGGTAAAACCAACCCATGAAAGGTACCACCAATTTATGAAGGACCCAACCAATCTATAAAAGTTACGACCAACCCATAACGGATACCATACATCACAACTATCCACCTAAAGGTCCCGAATGTGCACATCCCTCAAAAGGGTAAAGCCCTAGAGAGGAGGATCCTAAAGGTCATCCAATGGTACCATAACTAGATGGACCATCACGTACTGGGGTGCAAGGAAACCTTCCCGGGTTCCCGGCTTCGGGTGCTACCCTATCCGGCCCGACCACACCACTGTCTGCAACTCCCAAAATATGTTAAGGTCACTGAAGTCGTAAGGAAACCTTCCCGGGTGCCCGGCTTCGGGAGCTACCCTATCCGGCCCAACCACTACGGGTCTACGAACTTCGATACCCAATATCTGAATCTCACCAAGACACCAAAATTCTTGACTCACCCAAGCGTAACCTACAAAACATGTTCGTAAGACGGCCAACAACCCACAAAGAAGGAAAACAACATAGATCGGGCGCCCGTTTGGAAGGCGGACGCCCGTCCCAGACCTTGCTACCGGGCGCCCGTCTCAAACTATCGACGCCCGTCCGTAATGTATAAACGCCCGTCCACTTTAGCGAGTTAGATCCTCGAATGTAAACAACCCCTCAGGCGTCCGTCCGAGTAACCTGACGCCCGTCCAAGAAAATTACCGAGGCGGGCGCGCCCGCCTAAAAATCCGGACGCCCGCCTGAAATGAAATCAAAGCGACGCCCGTCCACCTGGGTTTCATCTCGAACCCTAACAACTCTCCACGCGATTTCTTAGCCGTTTCTCAACAAAACAGCAGCAAAAGCAACACTTTAAGCCCAGAAAACTCCATACAAAAGTATCATATCAACTATAGATTTTAACCAACGCAAAAACACACTACTATGAACGTTTAACATCCCCGAAACAGGACAACCAAGCGTAAACACCCTTGAATAAAATTTGACAGCATAACACTTTAGAAAAATTAACAGCATTATACTCTAAGCCTACCAACAGCTCCAAATTACACTTAATGATCCATACACAACAAAGCCAAGTATCCACAAAGCATACGCAACCCTACATATTACTCAAAATCCCATCTTTCCAACCAAACGGAGCACAAAACATAGAAATATTCTTACCGGTTAAGCTGCGTTTCTTGAAAGCCCTCTGCTATCGAGCTAAAATCGCTCCTCTACGAAGCCCGAATCTATATATAAAAAAAAAGTGATCACCAAACAATTCTAGTGACCCCCAAAGGTAGAACCCTAGATCGAACCCAGCTCCTTCCCAACGCATAAAAGGATCGGCCATGGCCTTTGGCCGGCCGATCGTCATGCTCGAGATGTAGGAAAAGAAATAACGATGCTTACCGATGATGACGACGACGAATTCCTAAACACCAAGGAGAGATTTTTCTCTCCTTCTTCCTTACAAGAGGCCGACGGCAAGATGAGGGTTTTGGGGCTGAAAATTTTGTGTTTGGGGAAATAAGGGAGGAAAAAGGAGTGAGAATCCTTTTAATTATTAAATAATTAAAACTCCTTTTTAATTATTAATAAATCCCTCCATAAAATTAATAAATCCCATAATTTCCCAAATAATTAGATATTTTACTAATTAATTAGGAAGTCAAAATTTCGGGATATTACAATTCTCTCTTGGAGTATACTCATACGCCTTCTCCTCCCAACCAAAATAAGGATAAGCAGGATGATCTGTCATCCACCTCTAACGTGGGAAAGAGGAAACTTGATCCCCGAGCACAAGAAGCGGCCAGAGTAGAGCTCGATGCCATACCGGGGAAGAGACCGGACGAATTTTCGTTCATATCACCCTTTACCGCGCAGATCAAAGACTTCCCCAACCTGAAGGGTTTAAGGTGCCCAAGCTGGAACCGTATGATGTGTCCAATGACCTACAAGATCATCTACATCAATATCGACGCATGTGAACCTATGATGTGTGCCGGATGAGATGAAGTGTAAAGCATTCCCTGCACTCCTCACGGGTAAGGCCCGTGAGTGGTTCAGATTGATTCCTGCCAGATCGATCTCCAACTTTCAAACTCTGGGCAGGATGTTCGTTCACGGATTCATCACTACCAAACCGTTCCAAAAGAACATGACACATCTTCTCACTATCAAGCAGAAAAGTATGAAACTGTGCTACAATACTTGAAGAGATTTAATGATGAGTCTAGGCAGGTCCGGGATGCCGATGAGCCTCTACTGGTGACTTCCTTCATAGCAGGACTATGGGAAGGAAGGCTATATGCTAAGCTGAACAGTAAACTCCCTCGCTCTATGGAAGAATGTGTGGAAGTAGCTTATAAGCATGGACTGGGAGAAGAGGCTAATCGGCTGAAGAGAGAGTCTGAAGGAGAGGAGTCCAAAAAGGACAAATCCGAAGAGAAGTCTGACAAGAAGAGAAAGCCGGTCTGTGTCGGCATAACGGCACCTGTCACAGATCGGCTAAGCAAAAAAGATGCGCTACAAGAGAGGGACTTCATCCTTCTGAACAGGTCACGCAAGCAGGTTCTCGCACGGATGGAAAGAAAAGGCCTTGCCCGAAATCCATCTCCGATGCAGGGACCCCAGAGAAAAGGGGCCAGAGCAAGTTTTGTGCTTACCATAGGGACGTCGATCATGAAGGAGATCAACACAATCAACACCATCTCCGGTGGACCGGGCGATTCGACCGTAAGGAGATAAGGATAGTGGCGTGTCTGGCCGGTCCTTCGCGCCCCATAAAAGGCAGAGGCTAATAGGGGAGGTCGCCTATGGCCCGAACGATTCACTCCCTTTCGTCATAAATAATGAAGGTTTGTTTATAGCATCAGTGGTAAATAAACACCTAGTCAAGCGGATCTACGTCGATACTAGTAGCGTGGTAAACGCTTTGTACTTCTCCGCTTTTCCAAATCCATGAAGCTAAGAGATTCTCGAGCTAACACCTACCTCACTTCGCCTATTCACTCTGCTGACCTCCGCTTCTTCCGTGGGAATGATCGACTTGGCCACTACATTTGGTCGGGAACCAAATGGCAGGACCCTTATGGTAAATTACGTATTAGTCAAGGCCCCATCAATGTACAACATCATAATGAGGAAACCTTCCTTCATAGATCTCGTAGCTGTTATTTCTCCTGCTCACATCAGCCTAAAGTTCCATACAACCGAGGGATCTCTGGAAATCCAAGAGGACGTGGAAGCAGCCAGGAGCTGCTACACGGCCACCATCCGGGGAAAAGACCTAGTTCTGCAGGTTCGGATGGAAGTTCTAATCCCTGAAAAAGAAGAAGCTTGGTCCTCAGAAGATAAAGTTGAAGATGTCAGCCCGTGGGAGGATCAGGCAGATCTGACAGTCAGTATTGGCTCCTGGATCCCGGACCAGCACAAAAAGCTTCTCACCTATTGAGGGAATTTAGAGATGTTTTGCATGGAAACTGTAGACATGCCATGTCTATCCTCCGACCTGGCCCTGCACAAGTTGAACGTAGATCCGGACAGGAAACCAGTTCAGCAGAAGAATAGGCACTTTGCCCAGGAGCGTATTCTTGCAATCGAGGAGAAGGTAACTAAGTTACTTCAAGCCAATATCATCCGAGAACTTATATATCTTGACTGGTTAGCAAATCCAGTCCTCGTCAAGAACCGGATGGCAGCTGTAGAATGTAGGTAGACTTCAACGATCTCAACAAGGCATGCCCAAAAGATTGTTATCCTTTTCCGAAGATCAATCGACTGGTAAATTCTACAGTTGGGTTTGAAGTGTTCGCTTTCCTAGATGCTTGTAAGAGTATCATCAGATCGCCAAGGACCATGTGGATGCCGAGAAGACTTTGTTCATCATGGAATTCGGCACAATTTTCTATATAACCATGCCCTTCGGTCTTATGAATGCCGGAGCTGCATATCAAAGGGCGGTCAACAAGATTTTTAGTGGCCAGATCGGCAGATGTATGAAAGTATATGTAGACGACCTCTTAATCAAGACCAATTCTCTTATCATTGTTAGAGAAGTTTTGATGTCCTCGAGACAGATAAATATGAAGCTAAACCCTGCTATGTACATCGGTGTTAGATCAGGAAAATTCTGGGATATATGATCTCCAAAGAGGGGATTAAAGCTAATCCAGACAAGACAGACGTGCTAAGGAATATGCCACCTCCAAAAAGCATTAAGGATGTTCAGAGGTTAACATGGCGAATGGCCGCTCTAAGCAGGTTTTTATCCAGATTGGCACAACGTGCCCTTCCTTTCATCAAACATTTAAGAAAGGCCAGTCCGTTCCAATAGGATGCGGAATGCCAAAAAGCCTTCGAGGACTTGAAATCTTTCCTGGCCGAGCTACCTACTTTGACTTTTCCTCGGGAAGGAGATATGTTGTTGGTCTATCTAGTTGTCTGCGAAGAAGCACTAAGCGCCGTACTGGTCAAGGATCAAGATAACGTGTAGAGACCCATGTTCTATATGAGTAAAGTGCTACATGGACCGTGAGGTCGATACTCCAACACGAGAAATTGGCACTAGCTTTGGTGCGCGCTTCAGAAACTCAAACCGTACTTTCAGTTCACCCAATCACGCTTTGTAACGGATCAACCGCTCCGGCGAGATATTAGCACAACTTGATACATCGGAAAACTAGCGAAATGTGTGGTCAAACTAGCGAGTACGACCTTGATTTCCGCCTTGAGTTGCAATCAAGGCTCGTGCCTTAGCAGATTTTTTGGTCAAGGAACAACCATAACCATCGATCATGATCAGCCGAGTTGCATGTCCGAACTGTGGACGCTGTACGTTGATAGAGCATCGAGTAAAGAAGGATCATGAGCATGTCTCTTACTTGTTAGCCCAAAAGCATAAGAGTTCCTTATGCTTTGTGTTTCAATTTTTCGGCCACAAATAATGAGGCGAGTACGAAAGCCCTAATCATTGGACTCAACTTAGCAACAAAGCTCGGGAACAAAACTTGCGTTTTTCGTTGACTCCCAACTCATGGTTAATCATGTAAAGGGAGAGTATGAAACGAAAGAGGAGCCAATGAAGAAATATTTGGTTGCGGTACAAAAATTGTTAAAGGGCTTTGAAAACGTACAAATCGAGCAGATCTCCCGATCTCAGAACAAAAGAGCAGATGCACTCTCAAAGCTATCATCGGATTTCTTATCTACCAAGAAAGTGCTGGTTGAGCTGCTGAAAGAATAGAGTAATGGCAGTCTGGCAGTTTAGCCCATCACATAGAATGACACTTGAATGGATCCCATTACGTCCTACCTGATGGATGGAATCCTCCCCGCGGATAAGTCTCAAGCCAGAAAGCTAAAGTTCTTGCCAATGAGGTACTCACTTTTCAATGATGTACTTTACATAAAATCTTTTATAGCACCATGGCTCAGATGTGCATTTGAAGATGATGGAAAATATCTCATTCGCGAAATCCATTTGGGAATCTGCGGAAACCATGCTGGAGCTCGGACTCCGCCATAATAGGTCGCATGTTCGGCTATTATTGGTCTACTGTGCAGCGAGATGCTCAAGAGCTCCTCCAGAAGTGAAAATTGTGCCAGGTTCACGACAATATATCTCACCAAGCTTATCAGTCCATGGTCCCAATAGTGTCTCATTGGCCTTTTGATCAATTGGGGTGTTGACTTAGTTGGACCACTCCCGAGCTCTAGGTTACTTCAAATTCTTGGTCGTAACAGTGAATTACTTCACCAAATGGGTGGAAGCTGAACCTCTCACTACGATCACTGCCAAGGCGATCCAGAAATTCCTCTGGAAGAACATCGTGTGTAGATATAGCATCCCGAAAATGCTGATCTCGGATAACGGGACATAATTAGAAGATAGAACTGTTCGAGCCTGGTGTTCCGAACTGGGGATCACCTAACATTTCACCTCCGTAGGCCATCCACAAGCAAATGGATAGGTTTAGCAAACGAACAGTCTGATCAAGACTGGTTTGAGAAAAAGACTTGAAGAAGAAGGAGAAAGTTGGATGGAGCTCCCACCCAACATATTGTAGGCGTACCGAACTACGCAAATGCAACAACATGGGAAACTCCATTCTCCTTAGCATACGGAAGCGAGTCTGTAATCTTTATGGAGACCAGACTCCCTTCACCTCAGTTAGAGCTTTACTCAGAGACAAATCAAGAGACCGAACTCATATACTAAAATGATGACCTAGAGGAAGCTCGAGATGCCGCCTTCACCAGAATGACGAAATACAAACAGAGGATTTCTCTGTACTATAACTCCAGGGTAAAACACTCATACTTCAAAGAGAGATCTGGTGCTGAAGACAAACGAAGGCAGTAGACTGGACCCTCAAGGCATGCTTGACCCGAACTGGAACACCCCTATAAAGTAGTCAAAGTGAATGGAAAATTTGCATACCAATTGGCTGATAGAGGTTAATTGCACATAGGCACCTACTGTCCTTTCAATGGAAGTAGCGTAATATTAAGGATTAGCACCCATAGCTGACAAGGAATTAAATTTACCAACGGGGATGATTGATGCATGATATGGGGGAAATAACTAATCACTCTTACTTAGAACTAATCCTTGAGAAACTTATAGAAGTATAATTGTGTTTGCTCTTGCGTGCTTATTGCTACCATATTTACTTTTCTGCTTCATAGTTGGTCGTAGACCGTAATTGTGACACTCAATGTGAATTAAACTTACCTTACGAGTCTCTGTGGGATTCAACCTTGACTCCACAATACTCTGCTACGATAGACCTAGTCATATTGCTAGTAGTTGTGCATTGCATGCGGATCACGAGACACTTGTTCGCCCTATCGAGCGTCTACAGATTCAGCAAATGAGCAGGGAGAGCAGCAACATCTAAGTCTTCATGAACTCTAACTCTTAATCCTGTGTCTTTACCCTATCCCTTTAGGTCGTCTAAACCAAATCATGAGGATGCTCGTTATAAAAAGTTTATAACATAGTCTAGAAATTGCAAGTGAATATACCGTTGGTAGAAGCTCTAGCTGGGATGCCAGAGTACGAAAAGTTTCTGAAAGAAGTGGTTTCTACCAAGAGGAATTTGTTTGACCTTGAGACTGTTTTCCTTAACAAGGAATGCTCGGCAGGTTTGCAACGAAAACTGCCTCCTAAGTGTAAAGACTCTGTGAGCTTCCTCATACCATGTACCATTGGAGGAGTGTGCCTAAACAAATAATTGTGTGATCCAAGGGCAATTGTCAATCTGATGCCGCTATCCATTTTTCTTAAGTTAGGCATGAAAGAGTTGAACGAGACATCGATAACCCTCCCGTTGGCTGATAGGTCTATGAAACAACTGTGTGGAGTTGTACAGGATGTTTTAATGAAAGTTGACAAGTTTGTGTTCCCAGTGGACTTTGTTGTGCTGGACATGAAGACCAATAGAGATGTTTCACTAATCCTAGGAAGACATTTCCTGGCGACTAGTAGAACCTAAATAGATGTGTCTGTCGGTCCCTTGAAAAGGCTGACACAAGTTTAGAGGGGGGGGGGGGGTGTTGAATAAATTTGTCTCCAAAAACTATAAATTAAAGCAAATTAGGTTTAGTTATAAACTTGTGTGGAGTTAAGCTAACAGAGCTGAGTATAAGTCAAACTGACCTTTGCTCAAACTGAGTTAACCGGCAGCGGATATTTTAAAGCCTTTTAAAACTTCAGTAATTGGTTTGTATAGAAATATACTATGCTGACTCAGTTTCTGATGTTTGCTGAGTTTGTGATCTGATGAGTTATTGATGATGCTCAAAATGATACACCTTACGACATCAACCTTTCACCCATTCTAAGCTAAAAGTAGTAGTTTTCGACAATTTATATGAGCCATTTTAGCTGAATGTCATATGTCGGGTTCATAAGTCGAGTAATTTGTATTTAACGTTTATTTTCCCCAATTTGATATTATTTCGTGCATTATTGGACTATTTTCAGGTTATAATGATTGGGCCAAGTGTTAGAGAGCGGTTTTGGGCCGAGTTTGACGAATAAATGGACCTAGGGTGTTCTGGAACCTTCAATTAAGTCGGCAGAGCGGAAAAAGACAAAACGCGTGAAGCCTTGCCACAGCCGCGGGATCCAGAACCTTCCAAACCATATATTCTTTGATGATGGGTAGTTTTTAGGGTTAGCTAAGTCGGTTTCGACATTATAAATATGAGGCATCAGCCTCAGTTGAAAAGTGTGTCAATAATGTACAATTTTCCACAAGACAAATACATTATATTCAATAAAAGTTCTCTTTGTTCTTTTTCTCTATGAGTTCTAGTCACAGATCCGACGTGTTCGCCACCTAGGGAGAGATCTGAGGAGGATCTGCGCTTGTCTTTGAGGCTAAGATTTTTTATGACGGTCAAATTATAACCGTAAAAGTCATCAACGTTGACCTTAAATCGAGATTAATAATGTATATTTCATATTAAATCACTCGTTTATATTTATTATTTAATGTTAAGTGATTATTAATATGATATTTGGTATTTAAATGCTTTTGTTATTAAAAGACCGATTTATTGTGCGATAAATGCCGATTTCGTAGATCGTGATAAATCGGGAGGATAAATGTCATTCAATCAATGGATCTCAAGATAATAAGGAAGAAAATCGAGCATTAATCAAGAGATAAATTAGAGAAATCGATCAACACGCGTGCGCAAATGGGGAACAAGATAGACGAGAGAAACGCTTAACACGCAGCGAGAAAAAGGCTCGGTCGACCGAGCCCTATCATTCGGTCGACCGAGTATGTCGGTTCGGTCACTCATGGGATTTTTGCGTGTATATCTTCTAGATCCTTCCTAGGTCGGCCTAGGTCGGCAAAAACCTCTATATAAGCAGCAGCTACGAAATTTGTAAAAACACACCAACACACACCTTAGACATACATTACAATGTAGCATTAATACATTGAAGGTTTTTCAGCAATGTAGGGGCTTCAATATGTAAGCCTTTATATTTTCTGTCTTCTTTATTTTCCGTAATTAATCCCCCTCAATTATGATTTATCGTTTGAGTTGATTATTCATAGCTAGATGAAGTAGATCTAGGCTATGACGTTGGGAAGGTGGCGATACCTTGTCTATGAGGATCCCATAACCTACGTCATCTACTTAGTTTCTATCCATGAATCTGCATTGTTTAATTAATGTGTATCTAAGTTAGTTTATATGAATGCTTTACAATTCTTCGCTTAATCCGTTGTGTATGATGAAACGCTGAGAGATATATTCAGGGATGCAATCTAGGGGAAAGGACCATTCGGTCGACCGAGTGTCTGTATTCGGTCGACCGAGCCAACCTGTTCATCCGTTAAATAGCCACGTCTTTATGGTTAGGTTAACTTAATAGAATTTATTATCTCAGTAGGTATGGCTATGGCTACGTTACTCGCTTAGTTTAATTAAAACGTGTAAAAAGGAAATACCAATATAAAACTCTTAGGTAGGCTTATGAATTGCTCTTCACGGACGTTCAACGTTATCTAGGTAGGTTTATATTCGGGAATTGCATGCACCGCTATACGTGTCACGTCGTAGATTAGCATGAGACTATAACTTGGTAATTGCTAGTTGGACGAGAGCTTGAGTAATCGTTTAGAAGTACGCCTAACCATAGGAATGTTGCTCTAGACGAGGTGTACGGTTAATATCGGCATCCTTGGAG
Organism: Gentiana macrophylla; assembly: GCA_026214975.1. Taxonomy (NCBI): domain Eukaryota; kingdom Viridiplantae; phylum Streptophyta; class Magnoliopsida; order Gentianales; family Gentianaceae; genus Gentiana; species Gentiana macrophylla. The sequence continues at coordinate 144,671 of JAOBSW010000510.1, read as the reverse complement.
TCGTAAGCGTGTGAGTTATATGAGATGGAGGCACTTAAAAGGCGAAAGTCACGTAACAATATCACAAAGATCTAGTGACTCCACCGGTGCTAAGTCAAGTTAAAGAGGATGACTCCCGTAGCCAATCTAAGATAGATACAAACGGATTGACAAGCATTAATAAGTTCAGTTTATTATATAAACTATCTAGGTCCAAACGATAAAGACTATAATTGGGGAGGTTAATTACATTGTGTCGAGTCGTGTCTTTACCTTTCTTGTCTTATGTTGGTCGTAGATCGCCTCTATGTCCTTGACATGTTTAATTAATTGTTTGTATATAAGATGATCCACAATTGGTTCCCTCGTGGGATCGACCTTGATTCACTATAGCTATACTACGATGGGCCTAGTCCTCTTGCTAGTATTGGTTTATGGTGGTCAAGTATTTTAAAACCCGATTGACCCCGATCAAGTTTTTGGCGCCACACGGGGGAACCAATAATCAATTTTATATATAAATAATTTTTATTCATGTCGAGTTTTCTGCTTTTAGAGTCTGCTTTTGAGTCCTCTCGTTGTCTCGCTATGTGTAAAAATTCCGAATCTGGAACAACTGGTTTCGCTCCCAGTGGAGATCGCTTCTCACGCCAAATGAGCCTGGTTCTATTTTCTCGGGACTTCGCGTGTCTGCTTATCCCCAGATGTTTAATCCGTAGGTCTGATAGCAAAGATGGGAAACCATGTTAAAATCGATCTGATGGTCTGCTTTGTTTTTCTTCCGCTTTGCGAGAAACCAGGGAAGCAATAACTGAGTCGAGAATTTTCAAGGGCGCCGAGAAAATAACCCAAAGAACATGCGGAATTACTACTCTACGATGGGAAAAGCGATGGAAGCAATACCATTAAAACACCAAGATGGCTCCGAAATTTTTATAAAGGCTTAAATTCTTCGTGGTACAATGTTGAAGGCAAGGTACTACCTTTTTTTTGCTTATGTTTTACTACCTTTTGGTTTTTTTGAGCATAAGTTGGCCTATACATGAACCTTAGTATGAATCTTAGCCCGGAGTTGGTTTGTAAGAATAATTTTATTAGTGTCGAAGGTTTTGCCCCATATCTGTCTCATCTAGAGGGTGTAAGAAAACATGTAGTCGTTGAAAGGAAGCAGTGAAAAAAGAGTTCCTCGTAGTTCTGTTAAAATCTCATTGTCCTATGCATGAGATTGCTTCTACTGGCCATGGGAGCAACAAATTGTGTAGTTTAAGCATTCAAAATCTAAAGAAGACGTTGAGTTTTGAGAGAACACCATCTTCTGCTTTCGTTGAGTTTTATGGTGATGGCTTCTCGGTGAACCCACCTTAAACAGAAACGAGATTACGCTTTGGGTGACAATTTAGAAATCGGAGACTCTTAGTACATGGGTTCGGAAATGGTCTAACCATGGTCAAGCGAGTTCAACCGAGTTTCGGATCAATCGACTCCTCCACGTGTGATGTACGTTACAAATAGCTTCAACAAGACTTAGCATAGCCGATAAGCCTTCGGGCTAAACGGGGCTTAATCTTGACGGATTGGCCTGAACAGTCACATATATTCCAACGAATAAGACGGCATCGGCTTGCCTACATAACCGACCTTATTCGGAGTACTTTGATTCATTGTTTCTTATTGTCAAGGCCAAAACCGTAATTTTAACCGAGTTTCTTAGAATTCACTAATTCCTAAAACGAGAGCCGAGGTAAGAGCTTTGGATAAATGGTATGGATAAATATCTTATGAGCATGACTAGTATGAGTTGACTTGAGTTTGTTGTGTAAGTATGATTTGACCATAGAAAATGTTGTCTTGGGGAATGACTTATTGATGCTTTGTTCGGGACGATCAAAGTCTAAGTGGGGGGGTAGTTGATGACGGTCAAATTATAACCGTAAAAGTCATCAACGTTGACCTTAAATCGAGATTAATAATGTATATTTCATATTAAATCACTCGTTTATATTTATTATTTAATGTTAAGTGATTATTAATATGATATTTGGTATTTAGCTGTTTTTATTATTAAAAGACCGATTTATTGTGCGATAAATGCTGATTTCGTAGATCGTGATAAATCGGGAGGATAAATGTCATTCAATCAATGGATCTCAAGATAATAAGGAAGAAAATCGAGCATTAATCAAGAGATAAATTAGAGAAATCGATCAACACGAAAGCGTGCGATGGGGAACAAGATAGATGAGAGAAACGCTTAACACGCGTGCGAAAAAGGCTCGGTCGACCGAGCCCTATCATTCGGTCGACCGAGTATGTCGGTTCGGTCACTCATGGATTTTTATGTATATCTTCTAGATCCTTCCTAGGTCGGCCTAGGTCGGCAAAAACCTCTATATAAGCAGCAGCTACGAAATTTGTAAAAACACACCAACACACACCTTAGACATACATTACAATGTAGCATTAATACATTGAAGGTTTTTCAGTAATGTAGGGGCTTCAATATGTAAGCCTTTATATTTTCTGTCTTCTTTATTTTTCGTAATTAATCCCCCCCAATTATGATTTATCGTTTGAGTTGATTATTCATAGCTAGATGATGTAGATCTAGGCTATGACGTTGGGAAGGTGGCGATACCTTGTCTATGAGGATCCCATAACCTATGTCATCTACTTAGTTTCCATCCATGAATCTGCATTGTTTAATTAATGTGTATCTAAGTTAGTTTATATGAATGCTTTACGAATTACTGTTTAATCCGTTGTGTATGATGAAACGCTGAGAGATATATTCAGGGATGCAATCTGGGGGAAAGGACCATTCGGTCGATCGAGTGTCTCAGATTCGGTCGACCGAGCCAACCTGCTCATCCGTTAAATAGCCACGCCTTTATGGTTAGGTTAACTTAATAGAATTTATTATCTCGGAGGGTATGACTATGGCTACGGTACTCGCTTAGTTTAATTAAAACGTGTAAAAAGGAATACCAATATAAAACTCTTAGGTAGGCTTATGAATTGCTCTTCACGGACGTTCAGCGTTATCTAGGTAGGTTTATATTCAGGAATTGCGTGCACCTGCTTATACGTACGTCGTAGATTAGCACGAGACTATAACTTGGTAATTGCTAGTTGGACGAGAGCTTGAGTAATCGTTTAGGAAGTACGCCTAACCATAGGAATGTTGCCTAGACGAGGTGTACGGTTAATATCGGCATCCTTGGAGTCGTAAGCGTGTGTGAGTTATATGAGATGGAGGCACTTAAAAGGCGAAGTCACGTAACAATATCACAGTGATCTAGTGACCTACCGGTGCTAAGTCAAGTTAAAGAGGATGACTCCCGTAGCCAATCTAAGATAGATACAAACGGATTGACAGTTAATAAGTTCAGTTTATTATATAAACTATCTAGGTCCAAACGATAAAGACTATAATTGGGGAGGTTAATTATGTTGTGTCGAGTCGTGTCTTTACCTTTCTTGTCTTATGTTGGTCGTAGACCGCCTCTATGTCATTGACATGTTTAATTAATTGTTTTTATATAAGATGATCCACAATTGGTTCCCTGTGGGATCGACCTTGATTCACTATAGCTATACTACGATGGGCCTAGTCCTTTTGCTAGTATTGGTTTATGGTGGTCAAGTATTTTATAACCTGATTGACCCCGATCAATTTTCCGGCTTTCTAGATGTAGATCTGTCGTTATTTTCCTTGTGATTAGTATGATTTGATTGTTTACAGTAGTTCTTTTATATAGTAGTTAGTTTATTTTAAGCCTTGAATGTTTAAATTTGAATCGTTGATGATGAAATCATGAATGAAAGGTTGCATTCTTCGGAGCCCGCTATGGTCTTTATCGCGGCTGCAAATACCTAGTAAACCCTAGTTCATGATAATCGGCGCCCGCTACGTCTGATCGGAAGATCTAATTTACACGTTGTTAGCCTAATCAACTATATGCATGTTTTCGTAAATTAGCATGATGGACTTGCAAGGTGAAGTGTTAGTTCCGACGATGTCTTGATCGATCCTTAGGAACGTGCTTGTCAATCAATGATAGCTGCTTAGGGAGATCCTCGGTCTTGAACCTGATAGTCCTAGTTCTTATTGATTGTGAAGTAATACAACCAACAAAGAAGGTTAATTGCATATAGGTACCTACTATCATTTTAATGGAAGTAGCGTAACATTAGAGATTAGCACCCGTAGCTGTTAATGATCTAAAATTAACAAAAGGGGATGATTGATGAATGATGTGGGGGGTGAATAACTAATGGTCCCAGAGAAGGGTAAAAGTATAGTCAGAGGGGGGGGGGGGGGGTGGGGGTGAATGATCATACTGTAGTTTCAAAAACTTTACTTGTTTTAAAAGCTTTTGGGCAGCGGATAAGTCCCTTCTTTAATACCGTTTCAAAGTAGGTTATGCAAACACAGATATACGTTGCAATAAATAAAGTGCTGAAAAGTAAATTGCTAAAAATAAATAGATACAGAGGTTTATAGTGGTTCAGGGTGGTGTAATCCCTTAATCCACTCTTCTCCTGTGATGATTGGAGGAATTCACTATTGTCTTTTGCTGATACAATAGTTAGATTGCCCTTGGCTACACAAGCTTCACAATCTCCAATACTATCACTCCATGGCTACAAAAGCTTTAGAGACTCAGTCTTCAACACTGCTCCTTGAGAACAAATCCTTCAGCAGCTATCACAAACACAACTCCTTCTAAGATGGCTCTGATTCTTGCTTCACTGGTGTGAATTGGATTCACCGATTCTGTTGATCAATCTCAGTGCTTGATGTGGAATTTGAGCTCTGATTTTTGAGTTGATCTCTGGATACGTCCTTTAAGTTCAAAGAGAAGGCTTTTCAAATTGACCGAAGTTTTGCTCAATTTTCAATGTTGCAATCGTTATTTTCCCTGTCTGTCAATGCCTTCTATTTATAGCCTTGATAATCCGTGATTTGAATTTCCGTCCGTTGGCTATTTAATGTAAGGAATAATCTTTGATTTAATTCTTGATTCCCCCTTAATTATATTTTCCTTGATTTCAGTGATCCGGATTTTCTTCAAACGTCTATCAAAATATCCGTCCTTGATTGATTCTGCATTTAATCCTTGACTTGACTGTTGCTTGACTGGTTAAGTGTTCTTGCCAACTTAGCTGATTAGATCTTCCTTCACTGCTTTTCCTTTACATAGCAGGTAGACAATTTACTTTGCCCGTTCAATGCTTTCTTGATTTCTTTGATCTCTTAGGCATTTCTTGCACTTCACTGATCTAGATTTGTGTGAGATCAGTGTACACCATATTTAACAATGAGTTTCATCACTTGTAATATAACTTAGACTTATCCAAGGTCATCACAGACTTCCTTGGTTATAAGTCAATCCATATGTCTTCATGCTTCTCTGCTGGTACTTGGATCCTTTACTTTGCCGGATTTCTGTTTTACTTAGCCATCCTACCAACTAGTACAATACTTGTCTGACTCATCTTATACAACATGTCAAACTCTAAGTAAAGAATTATATACAGAAATTTATAACTTATTTCAGGCTTGCTATTACAGCTAGTATGACCATGATCAAAACATAATAAAATGTTCATGATCTTGTGTTGGTGCCTCTCGTGTTGTGTTCACTGGTACATCATCTTGATTGTCAAAGGTGTGGTCCAGAATAGTAGCTGGTACTGTTGTATTCATATAGACTTGTCCTTGTGTAGCTTTTTCTTCAAAGTTGTGTAAGCTTTCACCATTTGTGTTTGGTTCATAAAAGACTACATGAATTGATTCTTCAATCACCAAGGTTCTTTTGTTGAGTATTCTGAATGCTTTGCTTGTGTCTGAGTATCCCATGAAGATTGCTTAATCAACTTTTTCATCAAAAGTATGCAGCTGATTCCTGTTCAAAACAAAACATTTAGATCCAAACATATGTAACTGTGAAATGTTAGGTTTTCTTCGATTCCAAATTTCTTATGTTGTTTTTCCATGGTGCTTGTTGATGATATATCTATTTTGAGTATAGCATGCTGTATTTGCTGCTTCAGCCCAAAATCTTTTTGGTAGACATGCTTCTGCAATCATGGTTCTAACTGCTTCTTTGAGTGTTCTGTTTCTTCTTCCTGCTATACCATTTAGTTGAGGAGTCCCTACTGCTGATAGTTGATGTAGTACACCATTTTCTTCATAATAGGATCTGATCACTTCATTTAGGAATTCTGTTCCTCTGTCTCATCTTATTTTGATGATCTTGAACTCCTTTTCATTTGTATTCTTCTCAGCAAATCTAATAGCTTCATGAGTGTTTCTCTCTATTCTTGTTCATGAATATGGTACAAGTAAATTTGGAAAAGTCATCCACTACCACTAGAGTGTACTTCTTTCCACTTACACTTACTGGTGTGACTAGTCCAAAATGATCCATATGCAAGAGATGTAAGATCCTTGTTGTTGACTGATGTGGTTTTGACTTGAAAGAGCTTTTAATCTGTTTCCCTTTCTGACATACATCACAGAGACTTTCTTTCTTGAATGTGATGTCTGGAAGGCCTTCAACTAGCTTGTTCTTTGACAATTTGTTGATGGTCTTGAAGTTGAGATGGTTCAGTCTTCTGTGCCAGATCCAACTTGTTGATTGCTTACTCTTGACAAGCAAACATGTTACTGCTTTTGCTGTCTTCCAATCCACCACATACATGTTGTCTTCTCTTTTTCCTGCAAGTACAACTGTGTTGGTTTGATTGTGACTCACTCTGCATCATTCTTTGCTGAAATGCACATTGTAGCCTTTGTCATAGAATTGACTAATGCTTAGAAGATTGAAGTTTAATCCGTTAACATAAGCAACATTCTGAATCTTCAGGTTGTTTTTGAACATTGTGCCTTCCCCCTTAATTTTTCCAGGGTTTTCTTTGCCTCCAAAAGTAACTTTGGGTCCATCAAAAGCTTTAAAGTCAGTCAACCATCCTTTATTGCCTGGCACATGTCTAGAACATCCACTGTCTATGAACCAGACATCCTACAAAACAAATTAACCATGTTTAGGTATCAAACACTGTTTGGGTCCGTACCTGTTAGCAGTCATGTCTTCTACTCCAAGTACAAATCCAAAAGATCTTATTGAAGTCATCAACTTCATAAGTATAAGGCATGGCAGAATAACTTCTAATATTTCTACTAATGGTATTCTGATACTTTTCTCTACTTTTTGCTGTATTTGCATCCTTTTTCACTCTCCAATAAGTAGGAGGAAACTTATTTCATATTGCTTCTTGTGTCTAGGAATATGCCTAGGTTGGCTTTTCCTTACCACATTTTGAATGGCATGAAATGGTTTCTTCTTGTATTTTAGGGGTGCAACATTCCAATCATCTTCTAAAGGGTAAAGTCTCCCCTTACCTTTCCGTAAGCTTTTTTCCTTTACTAGGCTGGTAAGATGATTTACTATGATGTTTCACTACACTGGGTTTTGACTTCACTGGTACAAGATGAGTAGCTCAGACAATGGTCTATCCTTTTCTGAATTTGGGTCCAGTTTTGGTCCTTGATTCAGAAATGTTGTCCATTGTTTCCTTTCTCATCTTGACTGTTGTAGCAAAGACCAGATCTAGATCCAAACCTTTTTGGGGGTTTGTAAGTTGGTGTATTAAGTGGTGCAGTGGTGTTCTTAACTGGTAGGGAGGTTTTCTCAGCTGGTCTGTCAACATTGGATGAGTGATCATTTGCTGCTTGTTGATCAGTTGTGTGTACTTCCTTACTAATTGATTAAGCTTTTAGTCCATCCTGTTCTTTATTTAATCTTTTGTTCTCCTCTCTCAGATTCTCACATTCTTGTTCTAGAATTTCATGATTTATTTGAATTTTCTCGAATTTACTCATGAGATTTTGAATTAAATTTTCAGAATTTAGTGGGAGAGTAGAAGATTGTGCAGTGTCAGATGTGGATGCATTTGATGAGTATGAATTAGATATTACCTCTGTTTCATCAATTTCTTTTGCCATTAGGCACAAACATGCCTTTTCATTGTCTGAGCTGGTGTCTCCTTCATCAGCCGAGTCATTCTCAGAGGAATCCTCATCAACTTCACTGCTGGTTTCAGCTTTTAGTGCCTTCTTGCTTTTTCTCTTATCTGTTGACTTGTATCTCTTCTTGTCTTCATCTTTATCTTTCTCTTCAAGACAATCAGCCTTGAAGTGTCCCTTCTTCTTGCAATTGAAACATCTTTATTCATCATCTTTTTTCTTCATGTATTTGCTTGAGCTAGACTTCTTGTTTAATGATGAACTTCCCTTAAATTGTTTCTTTTTGCTAAACCTGTCAAAACGTTTAATTAGTAAAGCAATTTGTTCTTTTAGCTCCTGTGTCTCTTTGCTGCTTGTGCCAGCCATTTTGCTTTGCTGGGGGTGCAATCAATGCACTGGCATTGTGTGCCTCTGCTGGTGCACTGCCTTCACTGTTTAACTCAAATTCATGAGCCTTTAATTGAGACATCAGAGTCAAGGTATCAATATTTGCAAGATCTATTGTGCCTTTGAGTACTGATGTGACGATCTTCCATCTTTCAGGTAGACCCCTCATGATTTTCAAACAAACTTCTTTCTATGGGTATATATGTCCAAGTTGCTGCAGTTCGCTGATGATGCTTGAAAATCTGTTATCCATTTGCTCAATGGATTCACCAGTATTCATTTTGAAGTTTTCAAATTTCTGTTTTGCAACAGACAATTTGTTTTCTTTGACTGCCTCTGATCCTTCATTGATAAGAGCTAATTTATCCCACATATCCTTTGCTGTTTTGCAGTCTTTGATCCTCATGAACATGTTATTGTCCAGAGTCTTTAACATCATGTCTTTTACAACAAAGTCAAGATATGCTCTTCTTCTGTCATCTTTGGTCCAATATTTCTTAAGTTTCTCTATTTTCTTTTCCTTGATTTGCTCCTGTGGCTATCACAGTCATGATCTTCATTGGGCCATCATTGATGACATCTAACATCTCCTCATGAGTTGCTGCAATATGAGATATCATTCTTATTTTGTATTCATCAAAATTATTAACATTGAATATGGGCACTTTAGACATGTGAGGAATCCATAATCACAGATAAAAGATATATTTAGAAAGCACATATTTGAATACTACATTGAAAATATGTGATCTCCTTGTTACCAGAAATCAGATTTGAACAGGTTCTGATATTAGGAACTCTGCTCCGATACCAATTGTTGGTCCTAGAGAAGGGTAAAAGTATAGTCAGAGGTGGGGGTGGGGGTGAATGACTATACTGGAGTTTCAAAAACTTTTCTTGTTTTAAAAGCTTTTGGGCAGCGGATAAGTCGCTTCTTTAAATACCGTTTCAATGTAGGTTATGCAAACATAGATATACGATGCAATAAATAAAGTGTTGTAAAGTAAATTGCTGAAATTAAATAGACACAGAGGTTTATAGTGGTTCAGGGTGGTGTAATCCCTTAATCCACTCTTCTCCTGTGATGATTGGAGGAATTCACTATTGTCTTTTGCTGATACAATAGTTAGATTGTCCTTGGCTACACAAGCTTCACAATCTCTAATACTATCACTCCATGGCTACAAAAGCTTTAGTGACTCAGTCTTCAACACTGCTCCTTGAGAACAAATCCTTCAGCAGCTATCACAAACACAACTCCTTCTAAGATGGCTCTGACTCAGTTGCTTCACTGGTGTGAATTGGATTCACAGATTCTGTTGATCAATCTCAGTTCTTGGTGTGGATTTTGAGCTCTGATTTCTGAGTTGATCTCTAGATATGTCCTTTAAGTTCAAAGAGAAGACTTTTCAAATTGACAGAGTTTCTACTCCTTTTTCAATGTTGCAATCGTTATTTTTCCTGTCTGTCAATGCCTTCTATTTATAGCCTTGATAATCCTTGATTTGAATTTTCGTCCATTGGCTATTTAATGTAGGGAATAATCCTTGATTTAATTCTTGATTCCTCCTTAATTATATTTTCCTTCATTTCAGTGATCTGGATTTTCTTCAAGCGTCTATCATAAAATCCATCATTGATTGATTCTGCATTTAATGCTTGATCTTCTAATTATTCACACGTTCTGAATAAGTATAGATGATATACCTTACTCAGCTGTTCCTTCACTTGATTGTTGATTGACTCGTTAAGTATTCCTGCTGACTTAGCTGATTAGCTCTTTCTTCACCGCTTTTCCTTTACTTAGTCGGCAGACAGTTTACTTTGCCGGTTCACTGTTTTCTTCATTTCTTTGATCTCTTAGGCATTTCTTGCACTTCACTGATCTAAATTTGTGTGAGATCAGTGTACACCATATTTAACAATGAGTTTCATCACTTGTAAAATAACTTAGACTTATCCATGGTCATCACAAACTTCATTGGTTATAAGTCAACCCATATGGCTTCATGCTTCTCTGCTTGTACTTGGCTCCTTTACTCAGCCGGATTTCTGTTTTACTTAGCCATCCTACCAACTAGTACAATACTTTTCTGACTCAACTTATACAACATGTCAGACTCTAAGTAAAGACTTATACAGAGATTTCTAACTTATTTCATGCTTGCTATTACAGCTAGTATGACCATTATCAAAACATAATAAAATGTTCTTAAAAATAACTAATCACTCATAGTTAGAACTACTTCTTATAAATCTCATAAGAGTATAATTATTTCTTCATTTGCGTTATTGTCACCACTTGTACCTATCTGTTCTATAGTTGGTCATAGACCGTAAATGTGACAATTAAACTCGATTTAGATTAATCTGTGTTTTTACGAGTCTCTGTGGGATTCAACATTGACTCTCCAGTACTCTTCTATGATAGACCTAGTCCTATTGATAGTAAGTGTCTTGCACGTGGATCAAGATTTTTGGCGCCGTTGCCGGGGACTCATGTCAAAAATACTTGTTAATTAATATAGATTGAAAGTCTGTATATATTTTGTTTTCATGTCTGTTAATTATCTTAGTCGTATAGTGTCTGTTTAGATCTGTTCTGGGAAATTTTGGTCAGGAAGCCGCGAGAATTACTCCCGCAGCCGTGCCGACCGGAGTTTAACATAAATTGTTTTTGTTCCATCAGAGTTTGTAGCATTGTTTTTCGAGTCTGCCATGGCAAGTGTAACAGCCTCCAGGGAAAGTAACTATTTTTTTTTTGCATCTTGTAGTACGGTACACGAATTTTAGCGGCCAGGCTCGAGTTTATTTCTGAAATCAAAATGTTCACAAAGAAGAAACAAAAAGAAGCTCGCGGGTGAAAGAGGCTGGCTGACGATGTGAGATCGGATGGAGGAAGTGAGAAAGATAGAGACATGGAGAGTCCACATCTAGAGGAACTAGTGGAGACAATAGAACATAAAGGGGTTGATGGAAGAAGGAACGAAGCAGGAGTATTGGTGCAAGAAGACATAAGGACGTTAAAGGGTTATGCGATGACAACGATTGATCAAATGATGCCAGTAATTGTTTAACCGGAGAATGCAGCTGAAGTTTTTCATCCAAAGCCCAATGTCATACAGATGGTGACAAATTACACTACATTCCATGGAGTGCCAAACGAAGACCCTAAGTGTACATGTCACTAAGTTCTTGTAAATTGTTAGCTCAATCAAACCATCAGACGTGCCCGAAGATAACATCAAGCTTAAATTGTTTCCATTCACACTAAAAGATAAGGCAAAGATATGGTTGTTGTCTCTAATAGTAGGATCCATCCAATCTTGGACCGATTTACTGCAGTAGTTTATGATAAGTACTGCCCACCTGGGATGTCCTTTAAAATGAGACAAGTCATTATGAATTTGAAGCGGAAACCGGCCGAAACATTTGAAGAAGCTTGGAAAGATTTAAGGAGGCACAACGGAAATGCCCTCATCATGATATTACCCTACCTAACCGTATGCATAGTTTCTATCATGGACTGAGGCCAAGCGAACAAATGAGAGTTGATGCATCAAGCAATGGATGTTTCACACTGTTATCACCTGAAGAAATTGAAGAGAAACTGGAACAAATCGCACTTACCAGCCAATAAGGAACACACAAGACTGAGAGCGTAAAAGTAGCTGATGGCATTTTTGGAGAAGACACATCTTAAAGATCCTATACCAGCTGATGGTAATGAATGAGAAAATGGATGGTATGCAAGATCGCATTGCAAAAGTAGAGAATGTCCAAGGAATAGAAGCGACCAACATTGAGGACAAAAGCAAGGAAATCCGTATGGGGGCGGATATCACCTAAGTTCTCATGACCACTGGTGGAGAGACACCAAAGCAAACTGGTGGATTCATGCCTCAATTCAATAAGTCCGGTTGTTGGGAAGCAGCCATAGATGAAATGAGCTCAACTATGACCGACACGGTCAATCAATTAACCAAATCCATGAGCGAACTCAGTACCGACTTCACAACTTATTTTTGGAAGAACGACACAAGACTGACCAATCAATAAGCCTTAGTGCAAAATCTGTCACACCAAGTGGGGCAGATTGCCGAACAAGTGTCAGCTCGTCCTCTAAGAGGTTTGCCAAGCAACACTGAAAAGAACCCAAAGGACGTGAATGCTATCATGACAAGGAGTGGAAAGGAATTAACTGGACCCATCATCAGAGAAGAACTAGAGATCGGTGATGAGCAGCAAGCAGTAGAATCAGAAGCATCGGGGATACTGAGCCCGCACGACATCAGCCCGTAGCCACGGCAATCTGCAGAAACATTAGACTGGCAGGGAGCACAACCTTAGGCAACATGTAAGTCTATATGAACTATAACTACTAATCCTGCTACTCTACCTTATCCCTCTAGGAAATCAAATCCAAATCATGATGATGCTATATATAAAAAGTTTATCGAAACGTTTAAAAAGCTGCAAGTTAATATCCCTTGGTAGAGGCTCTGGCAGGAATGCCAAACTATGCTAAGTTTCTTAAAGAAGCTGTCTCTACCAAAAGAAAGTTATTAGACCTTGAGACTATTTGCCTGTATGAGGAATGCTCAGTAGTCTTGCACCGCAAACTGGCTCCTAAGTGTAGAGATCCTAGAAGATTCCTCATACCATGTACAATTGGAGGAGTATGCCTAAACAAAGGACTGTGTGATCTAGGGGTAAGCGTCCACTTGATGCCGCTCTATTTTTCATAAGCTAGGCATGAAGGAATCAAATGAGACATCAATAACCTTTAAATTGGCAGATAGGTCTATGAAACAACCATGTTGGGTTGTTGAGGATGTTTTGGTTTAAGTTGATAAGTTTGTGTTCCGAGTGGATTTTATGGTGCTAGACATGGAAGTAAACAGTGATGTTCCACTAATTTTAGGAAGACCTTTCCTAGAGACTAGTAAGATTTTAATAAATGTTCGTAAAGGAGAGCTAATCTTAAGAGTGAACGAAGATAGTCTGGTCTTCAATGTGATGAATACGATGGGTTATATGCGAGATGAAGGAGAAGCATGCTATATGCTAGATTACATTGAGGAGCAAGTTTTGAAGTTACAACAACAATTGGCAGTGGACCCTGAAGTTGTCGAAACTTTGCTGTAGAAAGAAGAAGAAGAAGATGAAGAGAAAGTCTGGGGTGGGTGCAGCGAATGCCATGTGCAAGATGTAGAAGTTCCCATTCATTGACCTTCGTGGCACAAATTCCTTGATTTGCAGTTGATCGGCAAGATACAGTAATTGTCGTTGAAAGAGCCACCAAGAAATTTAACGCTTAAACCTTTGCCCTCTCATCTGAAGTACGTATACTTACAAGATGACACTCTCCTCTTGATTATTTCTGTAGCCTTATCTGTTACAGTATAAAGGCTGAAGGGAATGATGAGTGCAATCTGCTGATACACAGTAGCCTGCGGATAGTGTAAAGACCTGCTAACAGTGTAAAGACACAGCAGCCTGCTGAGTATAATGTAGTGCATTGAAGAAACAATTATTCAGTTATGAGTTTGTTGTAACCGTTTGTAACTTACTTCTAACTGATCAATGAGGTTTATGAAGCTATAAATACCCATGATCAGCTACATTGTAAAAAAAAACTTGTAACTTTCAGTTCATCAATAATAATTCCGCATTTTATGTTGTGTTTGTAATTCTACAAACGATTTGAGAATTTCTGAATGCTTTCCTGCGTTTTCTCTTCAATCATTGAAGAATCTTGGGAGTGTTCTCATCTTTTCTGAGATTTCAATTTCTTGAGAGTAAACTATGATCTTTTTCCTGAGTTTTTTTTGAACATTTCTTGATCGGTTTTTTTTCTTCTGTGGTTTTACTTTCATTTCTATGATTTTGTGATCACTTCTAAAGTTGTTGATAGCCATGGTAGCCAAGAAACAAGAAATGAGTCCTTCCAGTCCGTTTTATGTTCATCCTAATGAGAATCCATATTTAGTTCATGTTCAGCCATTGATGAATGGCAACAACTATAATCCATGGAAGATGTCTATAGAGATGGTGTTAATCACCAAGAATAAAATTTGCTTCATAGACGGCACAATCAAAAGGCTAGAAGTAGATTCAGCATATTTCCATGCATGGAGACAGTGTGATATAATGGTGAGATCATGGATCTTAAATTCTGTAGAGAAAACCATTGCCAGAGTTTGATGTACTTCAAGAGTGCACATGCAGTTTGGAAGAATATTGCAGCTAGATTTTCTAATGTTGATGCCTTAAGACTTTCAGATCTTCTTGAAGAGATACATCTGCTGAAGTAAAGTACTGATTCTGTCAATCAATATTTCACAAAATTGATGGTTCTTTGGGATTAAATCAAGACTATGAGGCCTGTATCAGTTTGTTCATATGACCCTCAATGTCACTGCAATGCAATTGGCACACTAATGGATTACATGGAGGCTGAACATGTCATGAAATTCCTTAAAGGTTTAAGGGAAGAGTTTGAGCCAATGGTTTCACAGGAAATGCTGATGGTGCCTTTTCGAGCAATCCATGATGCCTTTGCAATGGCCATTAAGTTTGAAAGACAGAAGATGTATGTAGCTAACAGGGCCAAGAATCAAGATTCTATGGTTCTGTTGTCTCATAAAAATGGATAGGGACAAAATCAGATTGTCAGGAGACCTAACTCCGCCTCTGCTGCAAATCTCAGACCTAAAAATCCCAAGAAGATGCAATGTAGTTTTTGTGGATTCAGTGGTCATATTGAGGAGACTTGTTACAAGAAGCATGGCTATCCTCTGGCTTCAAATAAAAAAGATCTCATTTGGTAGAGGAAGAACAATCAGCTGAAGAAGATTAGGCCCATAACAGGTTTGCTGGACCGGGGTTTCCAAATCGTACTGTAAAACAACTTGACAAGTTGATGGCTCTGCTGATTTCTGATCCGTCTAGACATGCAGGGTTTGCTATTGGACAGTCTGTTGAGATTGTGACACACTACTCACCTGCTACATGGATATGTGATCAAAACTTAGTAAGATCCATGTTGGTCCCTTGAAAAGTCTGACACAAGTTTAGAGGGGGGGGGGGTGGAATAAACTTGTCACCAAAAACTAGATTCTTCTAAAAATTAGGTTCAGTTTTAAACTTGTGTGGAGTTGAGCCAACTGGACGAGTATAAGTCAAACTGACTTATACTTAAATTGAGTTAATCGGCAGCGGATTAAGTTTTAGTCTATTTAACTAATCTTGTTGTATCTATGAAAAAACTGATATGCAAAACTAAATTCTAATGAATGTCAGTTTGTGAGTTGTGTGGATAACAATCAGTTCAGTTATGCTTCATCAAACTTGTATAAAAACAATCACAAATACTGAAATCTAAATAACAGTAAGTAAATGCGTAAAATAAAGTAATACAATAATTATAAAGGTTCTAGGTGGTGTAATCTTGTCAGTCCGCTCTTCCCCTGTGATGTAGGAGGAAAATTCCACTAGAACTCTTTGAGGTAGATCGGTTACAAAAAGTCCTAATCTGATAGTCCTTGACTAAAACCTAGCTTCACTGTAATGCCCCGTTCCCGGATACCGAGCCCTTATCCGGAAGATAAACGTTCGGCACGTATAGAATTAAATAAATCTAATATTATACGCAAGCCTCTACGTTGTCGAATCAAATAAAAGCAAACGGAAGTTAAAAAGACTCGGGTAAAAACATAAATGCTACAAAGAATGGAAATTTATCATACTAAAGATGGATAGTTAAATTACAACGACGAAAAACCCACAGACTTACACAATAAGAGATCTTAAAAGTAAAACCATAACTTACAAAAGCCTAGGAGTAAAAGAACAACAAGTCTAGTACAACCCTTACGAAAAAGAGAATAAACTAAAAGCATCTTCAAGGAAGCAACGTGATCAAGGTGTCAACTACTCTTGGTCAATCTGTTCATCTTCTCACCCCGCAATGCATACAAAAGAAAATGCAAAGGAGGTAAGTACAAAGTACTTAGTAAAAGTGAGAAGCTAATGAATAACTAAGTTCTACACCAAAAAGTTCATTATTATTTTTAGGTTCTCTTTATGAGGCCGACTCAATCTAGGGTTCACTCCATGTCCATCAACATGTCGTGGCTATACGTTTCTAACTTAGCTTATCTTGGTTACGTCATCACTCAAGGGCACTATGCTGGATGTGTATCCATCACGAAAATATACTTGCCAACTACGGTGAATTGCACCGATAGTCCCGGGATCTCCCTGGTATGCATATACGTTCGGTGAATTTCCTCCACTACCCTTCAGCCTTTTGAGCCAGTAGCATTTTTCACCTAATATGAACGTATCACATCACCGATATGAATTGGTGCCTAACCGAGAATAGGTGACGTTTTATCTTTTACTACCACGTATGTAACTTTATTGTGTATTAACTAGCCACCTAGTGTTTTCAAGTAAGCTCCTTCACATACACTACTCTCTTTCCTAGATCACTAGACACGGACAAGGCCCAACAATTACACAGACATTGATGAACTCTAGTTCATCAAAGCACAACCCTTTTCATGCTCTTCCGACGGATCCGAACTTCAACTCCCTTTCAGAGTACATTCGGTGCCGAAACTAAATGAATCGGAAGCTCAATCGAAGCTTGTTAAGGTTTAATTAATGTTAAAAGACCAAAGGATAACAATTAGAACGTATTACATAGCTTAAAACACAATTATCACAAAACTGGGGGCCAACGCGTGCGTATTCATCAGAATGCGTGCGTATTCCTTGATCAGCAACTTGATGAAACTTTCTGCTCAACCAATGCGTGCGCATTCCGGAATGCTCACGCATTGCACTTACTGGGAGTAGCCTGAACAATCCTGATTCCTGAATGCGTGCATATTGCTAGGCATTGCGTGCCTATTCAGCGTAGAAAAACCCTAAAACACGATTTTCTACACTTAATCGATTCCTAACCCAAACCAAACACGTTTATCAACAAATTACTCAGAGAAATAGCTGTAGAACTCAACTCAAATATACCAAAAATATCACATCACATTAATTACAACTTAGCATGAATTCTATCAACAAACAACACCAAAACTCACCGGAACTCAACCTATCATTATAAAACTATAATTACCCATTAGAAAGAGCCTCTTACCTTAATTTCCAGAAAAACCAATCCAAAACCTTCAAGGAAATGCTGAACTTCTAAGCCTTCAAATCGAAACCTAATTGATCAACAGGTAAACCTAAAAATCCTATCTTTCTTGAAAATCCCGAATTGAAAAAGTGTGTAAAACTGAGTATTACCATAGTTAAATGCTGTAAAACTATTTTTAGATTGATCTACGCTCCAAATGATCGTTTTGACTACTCATGGCTGAAAAACAGAGATACGGATTCAACTATACGAATTTTTGAAGAAACGAACTTGATGATAGAGCTAAACTGAAAACTTACGGAATAAAGATATTTTATTTTCCAATGTTGTGTCTCGTCATGGTGATCACTTTTCTCTCATACGGCATCTTGAACAAATGAACAGACTGGCTATGCGATTGGAGTTTATGTTCTCCCTTTTCTTCTGAATGTTGCCGTCACTATCTAAACAAGAACATGTCAGATTACTGCTCTCCAACTGCTTGCACACGGTCCTTATAGGGTTGTATTACCTCTTCTCCATCTCCACCACAAACACAGTCTACCCTGACTGCAGAAACACAACTGTCCTTGGCAAATTCTAGACCGGATTGCTTCACAGTCTCAACCTTTGATTAGAATAAAAGTTGGGCTCAGAATCAAAATTGATTCTTACTTGTGGTTCTTCAAAGTGTTGGATTCTTGATATATTCTTTTGAGCTTGAACACTTGGAAATATTCTGGATGTATTCTTGTAAGCACGATGTTGATAGCAATTCAGATGAACATAACTTAGGCTCAATAATACTTGAATTCTTGGTGTTTGATCCTTGTTGCTAAGTCCTCTATTTATAGTCTGTAATCCAATGTTCGTCTTGTTTGAATTTTGAATCCATTTGGCTATCAACGGCTTTGTGTCGAGATCGGTGGATCGCTCGACATGTCAGTCTTTCATTAAATGAGAATGCTTGATTTGTAACGTTCTAAGTGTCTTGATAAATGTCAGTTTTAATCTTTATAAACTGAGTAGGTCAGTTTTCAGTCTTGAACTGATTTAGAGCGTTAACTAAGTTTTTACTCTTTTTCAAAACTTTGTACTCTGTTATCACCTTATTTTTATTCACTTAATTAGAGTACACCTTATCATATAATTCATCCAAGATATCATTGTCATTATGTATCTTAGGTCTTCATCTACATCCATAAAGTCAGTTTAGACCATCACAGACTTACCTGAATTTTAACTTTACAATCTCGGCTTTAGTCTTCATAAACTGAGTTTGAACCCTTAGTTCTTGATTCTTCAATAACTGAGTCTGTGTCCCTCAGCCTTCTTAACTGAGTTTGTCCCCTCAGCCTTCAGCTTCAAGATAAGCCAACTGAGTCTGTGTCCCTCAGCGAACATACCTTCTTCAGTTCTGAGTATGTCTTAGTTCTTGGCTCTAAGTAACTCTTTCAGCTTTATACTGTAAGTTTTGTGTGATATCCAGTTTTCTTAATGATTTCTAGTTTTTAGTTCTACGACTCTTTAACTATTACATTGCTTGTCTGATACAACCTATACAAACAACATACTCTAATAAATCTTATACATTCATTTCTAGACATCATTTAGCTTTTCACTATAACAACTAGTTTCAGCACTTCATCAATGGGGTGTAAACAAACAATTAAACAAATAAAGATGAATCATCCTCAAAACTCAAATTTTATTTCTACAATTTCCCTCTTTTCGATGATGCCAAAACCCTCCTTAATAGAAAAGCTTAAAGATAAAAACAAAGTAACACAAAGTAAAACTGGAAACTGGATTTATCATTAGAATTCACAAAAAATGGATAAAGTTACAAAATTGATTACAAAAGTTGAAACATAAGCTTATCTAGATTGTTGTGTAACTTTGGCATACAACCTTAGTTTGTCATACATCTTATATTCTATTTCTAAAGCTACGTCTTCTCTTGAAAAGCTCTTGTTATAATTAACTTGACTTGATATGTTCCATTTTCTCCATAAGATTAACTTGGGGCGATCATCATTGTGCTTGTAGTAATCTTCAAATTCATCAATATCTGCATTCATATGTTCTTTCTTGTCTCTGACTCCAAGTCTTTCTTCCATCTTCCACATCTTCTTATGTTCAGCCATCTTCTGATTGTGATATGTATCTGACAAGAAGTATGCAAGAGATTCTTCATAAGATCTATACTTGTACTTGGCTTTCACCTGATTGTAGTCCTTGTGAATTTTAAACCATAGATCTTGTGTGAGAGCTGCTCTTTTGTCTCCGGATTTGCTGTATTTCAAAATGAGATGTTCATCACTGAGTTGTACTGGCTCTTTGATGTTGGAAACTGATGACTTTCCTTTCTCATTCCTGAGTTCTGCTAGTTCAGCTTGAAGTTTCATCTTTTCTTCTTCTACTTCCTCCTTTTTGACATCATACATATGAACGATCAATTGATGCGTTTCCTCTTGATCATCTGCAATGACCTTTTGTGAAGTGAAGAGTTCTTTAATATGAGATTCTAGACAATAAATCGTCTGATTCAAATGCCATTCTGATTGAGCACGTATTTCTCGGTCTTCAAGAGTTGCAATCTCCAGTTTTTCCATAACCTGGAGAATCTCAGAAACTGTGAGGTAGTTTTCTTGATAATATCTAGCTTTGAATGAATGGAAACATCAATCTTTTTCCTATAGTCAAGATATCCTGAGTTCAAGAGAGCGTTGTAGTCTTCTTTCTGATTAAGTAGAATATCAAAGGTAGTCTGAACTTTGGTCAGTTCTTCTTCTTTCAATAATTCAGTTGGATCTGCTTCTTCCTTGATTTTTGACTGAGTTTTATTCTCCACAATCATCAGTTGTTGTTTATCATCTTCTTCTTGCTTTTAATTGTCACTTGTCTGTGAACCAACTGCAATCCTTCTTCCCGAGCTTTAGTTTTGTCTTTTTGAATTTCAGTTTTATCTTCAGAGTGTAAAACTAAACTCCGCTCTGTCAGCTTCTACCAATCATCATCATCATCATTCTTTAAAACATCCTTCGGTGCTGAAGACTCAACTAAAATTTTCTTCCTGTGAGCCTTTTCTTTAATTAGAGTATAGAATTTTGTAAGAAACTCATTCATGGGAAACAATGCATATAAGTCCTCTACTTCAAGATTTTCCAGAAGCCATTTTCTTCATTCTTCAGGGATTCTTAGACTGATTCCTGAGAGTCCACATTTTTTAGCTTCATCTTTATGAGATTGATGATCCTTTCAGGTTCAAAGTGGGTCTCTTGTTGCTGAGATTGTTGTTGTTGTGATTGCCGAGTCTCTTCTACAGCATCCATAGAAGAAACTTGTTTTTCTGATAATTTCAGCCTCTTGTTTGAAACATCTTCAGCTATCTGAACATCTTCAGATGTCAGTTTCAGTTCTTGTTGTTCCCCCTCAATTGGTGCTGCTTTGCTTGTTTCAGTTCCCTTAACTGAGGTTTCTGGGAATAACCTTCTTTCCGCTATCCTTTTTCCTTGTGAGTCAGCTTTGCGTTTGACTCCCTTTTGTTCGGCTATATTGAGAGATAGTCTTATTTCCTTCAGCTATTGAAGGCTATTT
Source organism: Gentiana macrophylla (assembly GCA_026214975.1). Classification (NCBI taxonomy): domain Eukaryota; kingdom Viridiplantae; phylum Streptophyta; class Magnoliopsida; order Gentianales; family Gentianaceae; genus Gentiana; species Gentiana macrophylla. Next base: position 123,525 of record JAOBSW010000510.1, on the reverse strand, counting down.
CCTTGAACTTACAACTGCTGCAATTTTCTCAGTATCAGTAGTTTTTGATGCAGCAGCTTGTTCAGCTTCTCTTCCTCGTCTGAGGGTCTCCAAATAATGTTTTATAACCAAACTAAGTGACTTCTTCAGGTGAAGTCTTTCTTTTCTCAGTTTTCCTTCAGCTTTGGCTTTACTGAAGCAATTTAGCTCTGCAATGTGTTGTTTCTTGATCTGATATGAGATTGATTGTGTCTATAGACAACCAATCTAGCCCTTTACGTTGTCCAATGATGGTTTTGCTTATCCATCTACTGATTAGGGTTGCTTATCCATTTGCTGAGTAGGGCAAATTAATTTTTGAGAGTTTCCAAATTTGAATAAACTTCTTCTTGTTTTTCTGTTGCAAAAATATGTGACAGAAAAGCTTCAGACTTCAGAGGTAGGCTAAGTAGATCGATTGATTTCTCCGTGGGCTTCTTGAAATCAAACAACAGTTGTTGCAGTATAAAAGCTGATGGGAATGCTGAGTCCACTTTGCTGATCATATGAAGATGTCAGCAGCCTGCTCACATCATGAAAACCAGCAGCCTGCTGACAGTACAAACACCAGCAGCTTGTTGGTTAATTAGTTTGATATAGAAAACGGTTATATTGTTGTAATTTGTTATAACCGTTTGTAACTTACTTGCAACTGATTCATGATGTGTATGATGTTATAAATACCCCATGATCAGCCACATTGTAAACAACTTTTAACTTTTATTTGATCAATAATAATTCCACATTTTATTTCGTTTGTTTGTAATTCTACAAACTTCATCATGGTATAAAAGCATAAATTTGAGAATTTCTAAAAGCTTTCCTGCGTTGTTTGAAGAAATTTGAGAGTGTTCTTCATTCTTTCTGAGTTTTTTAGTTTCTTGAGAGTAAACTGTTATCCCTTTTCCTGTTTTTTGATCAGTTCTTGATCGTTTTTCCACTATCATCGTTGATTTGAGAATTAATTCTAGAGTTCTTAATAGCCATGGCAGCCAAGAGACAATAAATAAGTCCCTCCAGTCCTTTCTATGCTCATCCTTATGAGAATCATTCTCTCGTTCTTGTTCAGCCATTGATTAATGGCAATAACTACAATTCCTGGAAAATGTCAATGGAGATGGTGTTGATCACCAAGGACAAAACTGGCTTCGTAATGGCACAATTGAAAGGCCAGAAGTAGATTCAGCCGACTTCCATGCATGGAGACAATGTGATACATTGGTCAGATCTTGGATCCTTAATTCTGTAGAGAAAACTATTGCACAAAGTTTGATGTATTTAAAAAATGCACATGCAGTTCGGAAGAATCATGCTGCAAGATTTTCCAAAGTTGATGCATTAAATATTTCAGATCTTCTTGTAGAAACATCTACTAAAACAAGGCACAGATTCTGTCAATCCATCTTTCACAAAATTGATGATTCTTTTGGAAGAAATCAAGACCATCAGGCCTGTAACAATCTGTTCTTGTGATCCTTAATGTCATTGTAACGCAATCAACAATCTGATGGATCATATAGAGGTTGAACATGTCATGAAACTCCTTAAAGGTTTAAGGGATGAATTTGAACCAATGGTCTCACAAGCAATGCTGATGATACCTTTTCTAGATATTCATGATGCCTTTGCAATGGCAATCAAGTTTGAGAGACAAAAGTTGTATGTGGCTAACAAGACCAAGAATCAAGATTCCATTGTTCTCAGGTCATAGAAGAATGGACAGGGACCCAATCAGACTGTCGGCATACCTAACTCTGCTGCAAATGCCAGGCCTAAAAATCCCAAAAAGATGCAATGTAGTTTCTATGGATTCAATGGCCATACTGATGAGACTTGTTACAAGAAGCATGGCTTTCCTCCGGGTTTCATGTCAAAAAGGGCAAATATGGTATAAGAGGAGCAATCAGCAGAAGAAAATTTGGCCCAAAGCAGGTCTGCTGGACCAGATTTTCCCGATCTTACTGCACAACAACTTGACATGTTGATGGCTCTACTGAATGACCCTCCTAGACATGCAGATTTGCTGTTGGTCAACCTACTGATATTGTTACACACTACTCACCTGCTACAGGAATGGATGACCTAAATTTAGTAAGATCAATACAATGGATCTTGGACTCTGGTGCCACAGATCACATTGTAGGTTCATAAGATCTGTTAAGCAATCCCAAACCTTCATCTGGTATAAAAATAGGACTACCTAATGGAAATAATGTCTCTGTCACACATATAGGACAAGTGAGGATTAACACTCAATTGGTCGTACATGATGTGTTTTGCATTCCTGGTTTTAAGTATAACCTTTTGTCTATACCTTCTTTTATTAGTCATACAAAAGGTGGAGCTATTTTTTTTTGCTAACAAGTGTGTTTTGCAGGACAAGAACAGGAAAATGATTGGTTCAGCTGAGTTACAGAGAGGACTTTATGTCATGGATCAACCAATAAAACTTGTTGTTTCCAATGCTGTAGCAAATCACACTTTATCTGATAGACTATATGATGCTCTTTTGTGGCATTAAAGACTAGGACACTTGCCAGATAAAAGACTACAAGTCATTAGTTCATAGTCTGCTGATGTAGAATTTTGCAATCATGATCTCTGTTATTTCTGCCCTATGGCTAAACTGAAGAAAAATCCTTTTCCTTTAAGCACTACTGTTGTAAATTCTATTTTTGACCTTGTCCATATGGACATTTGTGGTCCTCTCGAGACAAAGACAATCGTAAATGGACAACAATATTTTCTTCATTGTAGATGATTTTTTTAGATTTACTTGGGTTTTTCTTATGAGGCATAAATCTGAATCCTCTGACCTTGTCAAATATTTGGTTAAATTTGTTTCTACCTAGTTTCATAAAGTTATTAAAATAATTAGATCTGATAATGGTGCAGAATTCGAACTTATTGACTTTTATGCTCAGCAGGGTATCATACATCAGACATCCTGCGTAAGTACACCTGAGTAAAATGGTATTGTTGAAATAAAACATCAGCATCTGCTAAATGTTGCAAGAGGTTTGAGGTTCCAGAGTAATCTACCAATTGAATATTAGGGTTTTTGTCTTTTACATGCTGTAAAATTGATTAATGCCACACCTACACCAGTCCTGAAAGAAAGCACTCCACATGAAGTTCTTTATGTCACCAAACCAGACTATTCCGCGTTTAAAGTCTTTGGTTGCTTAGTTTTTTCTTGCACACTTCAGCAGTATATGACCAAATTTGACTCAAGATGTAGGTCTTTTGTCTATCTTGGGAAATCAACCACTTCCAAAGGTGCTATTCTATTAGATATTACCAACAAAGATATCTTTGTTGCTAGAAATACTGAATTCCATGAATCTTACCTCCCACTTTTTCATCTGGTCTTGGGAAAACCTAGATATTGCTGACATGCCTGTTCCTTTTCCAGTAATGGACAGTTTTGATGACCTATCGAATGAATCAACAAACCAACCAGCAATGGAATCAACAACAACTGATACATCCAATGAAAGGCCTGAACAAGTGAATCAGGCACCTGAACCCACACAACTAAGAAGATCCACAAGGACAAGGAAATCCCCAACCTTTTATCAAGAGGGTGCTCACAATGTTCAGCAAACTGCATATCTACTGATACAGTAATGAGTCTGGACAACCTCTCAGCAGACTATGCCAGATTCATTAATGCCATTGATGCTGTTAAAGATCCTAAAACATACAATCAAGCCGTCAAGCATGATGAATGGAAGGAGGCAATGAACAAAGAAATTGACGCTTTACAAAAGACTCACACATGGTAGATAGTTGATCTACCCCCGGGCTAGAAACCTGTTGGATGCAAATGGGTGTATAGAATCAAATACAACTCTGATGGTTCAGTAGAGAGATATAAAGCTAGACTAGTAGCAAAAGGCTACACTCAAACATATGGGATTTATTATCAAGAAACTTTCTCACCTGTTGACAAGATCACTACAGTTAGAGCCTTACTTGCAACAGCAGTAGCCATCAATTGGCACCTACATCAGATGGATGTCAATATTGCCTTTTTACATGGAGATTTGCATGAAGAGGTGTACATGCAGTTTCCTTCAGGCTGTGCAGCAACCAAATCAAATCAAGTTTGCAGGCTTACTAAGTCATTGTATGGCCTCAAGCAAGCTAGCAAACAATGGAATTGCAAGTTGACTGAATCTTTGAAGGTTCTAGAAACACTCATTTATTGCTTTACTGGTCTATGTTGATGACATCATAACAGCAAGCCCCAATGAAGGGTTGATTCAGTAAGTAAATGATGCTCCACATCAGCATTTCACCATCAAAGATCTTGGAAAATTCAGATATTTCCTAGGCATTGAGACTTCTGTATGTCCAAAAGGCATATCAATTTCACTAAAAAAATACACACTTAACCTCCTAGAAGAATATGAATTTTTGGGAGCCAAACCTGCTAAGACACCTATGGAGTCTAAGCTGACTTTACAACATGGTGATTCACCACTTTTAGAGGATAAAACTGCATACAGATCCCTAGTGGTTAAATTAATTTACCTCACTTTTACCAGGCCATACATTGCTTTTGCAGTACATAGCAAAGTCTATTTCTGGACACTCCTACTAAAAATCACATGAAGGCAGCTCATAGACTGCTGAGGTACTTGAAGACCAATCCTGGCCAATGATTTTTTTTCCTGCAGACAATAATCTTGTACATAAGGGTTTTACAAGTAGTGATTAGGCTGGTTTTCCTGAAACAAGAAGATCAGTATCAAGTTACATGATGTTCCTAGGAGATGCACCAATCTCCAAGAAGGCAAAGAAGCAAACAACAATTGCTAGAAGCTACTCAGAGCCTGAGTACAGGGCAATGGAAAATGCAGTTTAAGAAATCCAGTGGCTAATCTATATACTACAGGATTTACAGGTTCTAGTTCAGTTGCCTGCTGTTCTATTTTGTGACAATGCCAGTGCCATACACATTGTTCATAACCCTGTCTTCCATGAAAGAACAAAGCACAATGAAATTGACTGCCATGTTGTGCGAGACAAAGGCAAATCAGGACTCATCAAACTTCTTCCAGTCAATACAAAAGAACAAATAGCTGACATCCTCACAAAAGCCTTAGAGGCACCCATTTTCTCCTATCTCCTAGTCACTTTAGGAATTTCAAAGATCTTTCAGACTTCAAGTAGCTGATGGGAATGCTGAGTGCAAACTATTCATGAATCACTCATAGCTTGATGGGGGTTACAGTGTAAAAGCTGATGGGAATGCTGAGTGCACTTTGCTGATAATATGAAGATATGAGAAGCCTACTGACAGCATGAACACCAGCAGCCTGCTGACAGTACAAACACCAGCATCCTGCATGTTAATTAGTTCGATCTAGAAAACTGTTATATTATTGTAATCTGTTATAACCATTTGTAACTTACTTGCATCTGATTCATGAGGTGTATGATGTTATAAATACCCCATGATCAGCCACATTGTAAACAACTTGTAACTTTTACTTGATCAATAATAATTCTGTATTTTATTTCGTTTGTTTGTAATTCTACAAACTTCATCAACTGTCGTATTATCTCTGAATTGATGCATCTCTTCTCTTCATGAATGATTGTGGTGATAGAATGCTTCACCATCTTCATGTTTTCCCAAAATTGTAGAAGAGATTCCACATTTAAATCTGTTTCGAGATTCACTTCTAGCAGATTTACCAACCCTCGTATGCTTATGATTTTCTCACAAATATGGCCTGCTAACAGAGTGCCATTGCAATTTTCCAGAAAATTTTCTTAGGAAAATATTTCTTCTTTGGCTATTAATCTATTTTCTTTAACTTCTTGTGATGCCATTGTGTTTTGTCTTTGGAGAGAGATGAAAGGATTTTCTGAGGGATTTAAAGAAAAGATATACGTTTATGGATTTGATTCCACGATCTCTTCTAAGATTATGTTCAGCCTTTTGAAATTCCACTGAGCGTTTTGTGTAACCGATGCATGTACTATTTGGCATTATTAGGTACACACGCAACAAATTTTGACAAATTTGAAGGTAATTAATTGTTATGTAACTGTTGTTGGCTTTATCCTTCTATTCTTTGAATTCCTTTGACTGGATAAAAGCTGAGTGAAGTTTCAGTGGTCAGTTCTATCTTGATGTCAATGACTGATCTGTCAAGCTAGCACACCTATCATGAAAAAGGCCAATCCCCTTGACGAATCTTAGATGTATAACTAACTTAACTGACTTTAATAATCCCTATTTCAGTTCTCAGTTTTGAAAACCTGTCCTTATCCAGAGGTTTTGTGAAAATGTCAGCCAACTGGTCCTCAGTTGGGATATAGAGAACTGGAACATCCGTCTTCTCCACATGGTCTCTTATGAAGTGATGTCTGACATCAATGTGCTTTGTCCTTGAGTGCAGAACTGGGTTATCTATTATAGCTATTGCACTTATGTTGTCTCACATGATTGGTATCAACTCTTCTTCAATTCCATAATCTCTCAGTTGTTGTCTAATCCATAAAACATGAGCACAACAACTTCCAGCAGCGATATAATTAGCTTCAGCTTAGAGGTTCAAATTGAGTTTTTCTTTTTACTGAACCATGATACAAGTCTATTTCCAAGTAACTGGCATGTGCCTGCAGTGCTTTTTCTGTCTATTTTGCATCCATCACAATCTGAGTCAGAGTAGGATATCAGTTTGAATTATCCTTCTCTTGAATACCATTTACCCACTCCTGTTGTGTCTTCGAGATACTTCAAGGTTCATTTGACAGCTGTCAAGTGACTTTCTTTAGGTCTTGTCTGAAATCTTACACAAACACCTACTACAAAGGATATATCCGGTCTACTTGCTGTGAGATAAAGTAGACTTCCAAACATTATTTTGTAGAGAGTTTGATCCACATATTTGCCATCATTATCTTCATCCAATCTTACATTGGTTCCAATAGGTGTTGCAATTCTTGCACTGTTCTTCACAAGCTTCTTGATTAGTTCTGTTGTGTACTTTGTTTGATGAATGAAGATTCCATTGTCCATTTGCTTAACTTGCAATCCAAGAAAGTAATTCAATTCTCCCATCACACTCATTTGAAATTTGCTCTTCATTAAACTTGCAAACTTCTCACATAGTTTCTCTTTTTCTAATCCAAAAATGATGTCATCCACATATATTTGGACTAGGAGAGTGCTTTCTCCAATATTCATTCCGAACAAGGTCTTGTCAATGGTTCCTTTGGTAAAACCATTATCCACCAAAAACTGTGATAAAGTTTCATACCGGTCCCTGGGTGACTGTTTCAGTCCATAAAATGCTTTTCTTAGTTTGAAAACATTATTTACTTGATTTTGGATTTCAAATCCAGGTGGTCATTGCACATATACTTCTTCTTCAAGTACTCCATTCAAAAATGCACTTTTAACATCCATTTGGTAAACTTTGAACTTATTGTGTGCTGCAAAGCCAAGAAATAATCTGATTTCCTCTAACCTTGCTACTGGAGCATAAGTTTCATCAAACTCTATCCCTTCAGCTTGTGAGTATCCTTTGGCCACAAGTCTAGCTTTATTTCTAACAATGTTTCTATCTTCATCAAGTTTATTTCTGAAAACCCATTTGGTGGCCATTATATTTGCGTGATCTGGTCTCACCACTAACTCCCAAACTTGGTTCCATTCAAATTATTTGTGTTCTTCTTGCATGGCTAGGTTCCAATATGGATCTTTTAAGGCTTCTTCTTTCTCTTTGGGTTCAGTTTGAGAGGGAAAACATGCTATCATAACATCTAACTGATTTCTTGTACGAACTCCTTGTTTAACATCACCAATCACTTGTTCTTCCGGATGGTCTCTCATCCATTGAAGAATTGGGGGTTTCATAACAGGGTCTTCATTTTGTTGAACTGGTTCTTCATGAATTTATTCTTCTGGGATCTGATCTGCCCGAGCTTGATTATTTTGAGCTAGATCAGTTTCAGGTTGTTCAACTGTGGGTTATGTTGTTGGAAAATGAGACTGATCTTGATATGAAGAGTTTGATAATCTTAACCTTCCCATATCAATAAAAACTGATTCTAGAGTCTTTTGTAACTGATACTGAGAAAACGGTTCTGGTTTGTCATCAATTGTATCACCATTAAAGTTTGGTTCATAAAAAACCACATGTATTGATTCTTCATGCTTGAGCGTTCTTTTGTTTAACATTCTAAAGGCTTTGCTGACACTTGAGTATCCTAAGAATATTGCTTTATCGGATTTGGGTTGAAAAGTTTTTAGCTGATCCTTTCCATTTTTGTGGATATTTCATTTGCTTCCAAAAGTATGAAAGTATGAAACATTTGGTTTCCTCCCATTCCATATTTCATAAGGTGTTTTCTCCAACCTCTTGTTCATAAGGGCTCTATTTTGTGTGTAGCAAGATATATTCATTGCATCTGCCCAATATCTTTCAGGTAACTTAGATTCACAGATCATTGTTCTTCCTGCTTTTTTGAGTGTCATGTTCTTTCTTTCAGCTACTCCATTCTGCTGAGGTGTTGCTGTAGCTGCAAGTTGATGTAACAATACATTTCTCCACATTATTCAATGATCACATTGTTGAGAAATTCAGTTCCTTTGTCAGATCTTATCTTGACAACTGTAACACCTTTATGATCTTGAAGTTTCTTCATTAGCTCTGTGAGCTTTTGCTTAGTCTCACTCTTCTTTGTCAAGAAAATTACCCATGTGTATCTTGAGTAATTATCAACAACCACAAATGTATATTTCTTTCCACTGACACTGATATGTATAACTGGTCCAAACAAATCCATGTGTAGGAGTTCTAAAACTCCTGTGGTTGAGTGCTGAGACTTGGTCTTGAAATTTGCTTTTACTTGCTTTCCTTTTTGGCAAGCATCATATAAACTGTCCTTCTTGTAAGAAATCTCTGGTAGTCCAATTACTAATTCTTTCTTGACCAGTAGATTATTTTCATCAATGTTGAGATGACTCAGTTTCTTGTGCCATAGCCAGCTGATTTCTGATTTGGTATGCACAAGTAAACATATTTCTGAGACTGCTGTTGTCTAGTCCACAACATACATACTGTCATTCCTTCTTCCAGCAAGAACTAATTGATATGCTATTTCACTTACAACTATTGGTTCTGTGAAAAGGCTGACACAAGTTTAAAGGGGGGGTGAATAAACTTGTCCCCAAAAACCTAGATATGAGACAACTTAGGTTCAACATCAAACTTGTGTAAAGTTAAGCTAACTTTTCAGTAATTCTTTGATAAATTCAGAGTCAGCTCTTTCAACCTTCTTATCTGCTTTCTCAAGCGTACCATTTCGTTCCTATTTTCTCAGTTTATTGCAGTAATGAACAAGAACTTTCTGTATGATTAAAAAGTTTTCTAGGGCTTGTTCTCTTGATTCACCTTCCTTGATGGGTAGCTCCTTGAAAACGCTGTACATTTGTGAATCTAAAACAAGTCACTTTTCAATTGGTTCAGAGAACTTTGCAATAAGCTCCATTTCTTGATCATTCATGTCACCTTTGGATTTCCTGAGTTCAACTACTTTCTCATATATACTTTTAAGAACTCTAGGCATTTCTGCTGCATTGACTTTTAAAATATCCAGACTTTCCCCATTATTGACATCATCTTTGTGGATCCAGCTCCTCATATTGGAATTCAGGTGCTATTGGTTTGATGCCAATATGGTTTGTGCAACTATTGAGTCTCTCATGGCATTTTCCATTAAAAGCATCCTGTCATGAACATTGGTAACCATGCCTTCCAATCTTTCCTGAGTCTCAGTTTTCCTTGCATCTGATTCAATGGTGGTTTTTCTGATTTCGATTAGGGTGTCATGACAATATTTTTTGACGTTGTCTAACCTCTTTTCCATGTTATTCCTTTCAATTTTATTTACTTACATGGATTGCAACACCTTTCCAAAGATGCCAATGTCTTAATTTTGTATCCTCACAAGCTCATTATATTTATACTTGATGAACTCAGCTTGTGTTGGCACATCTTTTTCAGTTTTAGCTTTCTTGTTCTCAGTTCTGACTTCCTCATTCTCAGCTTCTTTCTTTTCAGGCAACTTTTCTTTAGATGGGGTAGAAATGATTACTTTCAATTTTTCCTTGTACTATTCTGACTTCCTCCTTTCTTCAGATTGTCTTCTTATTTTCTCTAGAGTAGAAGGGTCAGTTTCTCTTACTAGTGACAATTTTACATCAAATTCATCATCATTTTCTTCTCCGGCTTGATCAGCCTCAACTTTTTCTATTTCAAGAACTTCTCTGTCGGTTGGTGACTTATAACCTTCTTCATCTTCTTCTTTTCCTGGTTCAGACTGAGTTCAGCATATGAATCACCACTTTCCTTAGAACTATCTTCACTGGAATCTCTTTCCATAGTATCCTTTCCTGATTCTTTTGCTTGAAGGGAGGCTAGAATCCCTTTTTGTAGACCAGGATCTCCTTGTGAATCATCATCATCATCATTATCATCCTTCTTTGACTTTGAAGTTTCTCCTCTAGTGAACTTTTTAAGTGTCTGTTTCTTATCAAAGAATACCCATTACTAAAAAATTCTTCAGAACTGAATATCTGAGATTTAGTGAGTTATTGTTGGAAATAAATTTTATGTTTTGAAGATGATTCATCACTTAATCAGTTATTGTTATTAACCCCATTGATGAAGTGTCATAACTAGCTGTTATAGTGCAAAGCAAAAAGATGTCTATATATTAATGTATAGGATTTTATAGAGTCTGATATTTGTATAGGTTAAATCAGACAAGCACTGTAATAGTTCTAGGCTATGAACTGAGAAAGTAAGAAACTGAGATTTAATCAAACTAAGATTGTACATCAAATTGACTCAGAATACACCTACATGAAACTGAAGAAGATAAGCTCGCTGAGGGACACAGACTCAGTTGGCTTATCTAGAAGTATGAAGAATTGAGGGTCACAGACTCAGTTATAGAAGATTGAAGAACTGAGGGTTGAAACTCAGTTATGAAGACTATGTCGAGACTGTAAAGTTAGACTTCAGGCAAGATTGTGGTGACTGAATCGACTTTATGGATCTTGTATGAAGACCTAAGAATCATAAGGACAATGAATTCTTAGAAGATAACGAGTCATGGTGTACTCGATTAAGTCAATTGTAATCGATGTAAAATCGAGTATCTTGATATTTGAAGAAGAGTAAAATCTCGATCAACACTCCAAGTCGATCAAAAACGACAAGTGATAAACTTCAGCTTGTACATATCGAGTCATCCAATAAACTGATAAATGCAGATCGAGCGTTACATATGAAGCAATCTTATTGGACGATTCTCACAAATCGAAAAGGTCACAAAATATAGCTTTACAAGATTCAAGCAGGATGAACGGTGAATAAACCCTATAAATAGACTACTTCTACAACAACAAAAAGTGTGCAGGAGGAATTGAAAAAAACAGATTTAATTAAAAGATCCAATTAAAGGGGAAAGTCAATTTCGAAAGAATTCCTGCTAAGTACTTAATTGCAAGATCAAGAAATTTATTCAAGTGTACAAGCACATTCAAGCAAAATCAAGATCTATCATTTGAAGAAAAACAGAGCCGTGCAAAATTTAATTATCCAGAAGAAAAGATCAAATCACAATTGAATCATAGTTATTGATTCAGGTCTCAACTTTGATTTCATCAAAGGTCTAGACCGTGAAACACCAAGAAGGTGTGAATGACAGTTGAGTGCAGTCAGGAAGACTGTGTTTGTGATGAGCTGGTGAAGAGGCAATTCTACCCTTCAAGGACCAGTGTTTCAAACAATTGAAGAGCAGCAATCCTACGTGAGTGTTTAGATAGTGAAGCTAGGGATTAGTTGACGGACTGTTTCTAGGCTATACAATCCTTACCGGCAGTGTACCGGGTCAAATTGTAGTTCTAGTCTGGTGAGTCAGGTCGTATCCTCAGGGAAATGAAAATCTAATTCAAAGTGTGGTTAAACACCAAGAAGCTATTATTAACTCGATCTAAGTCGCAGTTTTTACCTTTTGTAGGGTTAGATTATTGTTCACGGATTTATCTAATACAAAATAAACAAGTAATAAAATTTATAAATCCGATATACCTCAAGTGCAAGGATCGTAGTAAAGAGGTTGATACCGGGTCGATCTTACGGGGAACTAACGATTGGTAATCCTAACTATGTCATGATTACTAAAACTAAACAGCAAATAAACCAAACAGGGAATAACTAAAATGAAAGTTAACAATAAGGAAAACTAGACAGAAGAATAAATCTAAAGCCAGGGAAGATACGGGTTGCGAACAATTTAAACTACGACTAAACCTAAGATGCAATAAAAAGATTTAACTAAGCTAAACAATTCAAGTTTTAGGGATTTGATCAAGTTATAACAAACAAACGAGCAATTGATCCACCTATCCTATCAACATTCAATTCCAATTCAGATTATTTCGTGATTTCTAACCAAGTTGTGATTCACCTCATCTAAAGTATGAACCCTAATTTCTTAGGTAGTTCGTCTATTAATCTCTATCTTTCGATCTAAAGATTAACGCTTTTTCTAACCAAAGATGAAAACTTTAACGTTTTTAATCTAGAAATCTAACCTATTAACTCTCGTTATATAGATCAAATAACTATTCTTTATCATGGTGATCTAACGTTTAGATGATTCTCATCAAATAAAACAATCAACAAAGCAACGATCTTTCGATATGAAATTGCATAAACCATAATAAACATGATAAAAGAAACAACTTGTTTTAAAAACTCACAAAATAATTAAGGACGGAACTGAATTGTTGAATCGGACGGCTTCACAACGTTCGTTCAAAAGGCTTTAGCCTCTAAGCATCCTCTTGAAACTTGGAATTGATGAATTAAAGTGCATAAAAACTATCTAAACTAACCTAGAATTTAGAGTGCATAAACTGGAGAAAAACAGAGTAAAAGCGCAGCCTCAGCCGCCCCTAGGATTAGGGTTTTGAATGATGTGTAATTGGTATCTTCAATGTGGAAAAACGCGGCTGTATTTATAGAAAATAAAGTCGGTTTCAGCATGTCGGCCGCTGGACGCCCGTCCACCCCTTCTGGACGCTCATTGGCCCTCCATATCAACTTCGAATCGGGCCGAGTCTTCATCAGACGCCCGTCCTTCACAAAATTGGGCGCTCGTCCAAAGAAAATCTTCACAACTCAATCAACAATATCGGCATGGGCGCTCGTCCCTTTGGATCAACGCCCGTCCAAGCGGGCGCTTGATTCAAGCTGGGGATGCCGATCCAGGATCGACTTCATCTTTATCTCTTTTCATCAATCCAAATCATCATTATCTCTTCTATCATCAATAAAATTCGACTCTTATCTCTTTTTGATCATCATTTGAGCATCAAACATGTACCTACAACACATCAAAACGTCGCAAAATGTAATATCATCCAAATAATCATAAAATCACAATTAAAACACCAAAATTAACCTATTTTGCGAATAACTCATTAAAAATATCATTTGCTCAATAATTCCATTAAACACTCGTTTCTTATGCAAATTTATACAAATATGAGGGAAATTATCATAAAATGTAGCGTTATAAATCATATAAATTCACCCTTAACAACTCCCCCACACTTAGCTTTTGCTCGTCCCGAGCAAAACAAAACGAAAATTAAGGCTCGAGACAAAAACAGACATCTCAGACAATATAGCATAGATTCAATAAATCAGAAGTTCACCACTGTGTGTGTGCAAAGCCATAACAAACTTCCACTAAATCCAAACTTGAGAAACTCAAAGCAAAACTAGCTAATACCCCCTCGTAGACTAGCAATAAATGACACTCATAAGATGTACCCTACAAACGTAAAATATCCCGAAAAGAATGATCGAATATATCTAGGGCCTTTCTAAATACTCAGAGGATAATCCATACAGCATATCTATCAGTTTCTACTGGGGATAAGATAGACGATAACTTAGTCTTTCATTCATTTCATAACAGTCCTTATTGCAAGTTGATTTAGCTATTTTCACATTTAAACGCACATCAGAATGAGCTCTTGCCCTGTCATAGCAGAATAGGATATTCGAGATATACCCTACCTTACTCCAATCATAAGGCAGCTTTTTCTGACTGTCGTGAGCTTTTAGTCATCATAGTGGTATAGGACATTTCGAGATAATGCCCTACCGCACTCAAATCATCGACCAGCTTTCGACACACCCAATAATTCTTTATTATAAACTCAACTTTTTCATTTGACATTAAGTTACGTGTTACTCATCACATTCAAACCTTAGATATTCACAGTATAACATACTCCGGATCTAAATACAAACTTTCATAAATCTCAAGATATATACGTAGCACTAAGCACAAGACTTATAAGAAAATCAGAAATCACCGTCAAAAAGGGGTATAACTTTATAAATTAGCTCATCATTCACTATGGCTCGTGAAAAATAGATCTCAGGTGAAACAACTAACTTATCAAACATATGATATATAGCTTGGATGACTATAAAAATAACGAACATTGAATTGAATTGCCTACTCGGGACAAAACAAAAAACAAAAGTGTCGAATTTTTTTGAAAATTCTAGCTCATTTTTAGCTCATTTGGCGTAGAAACATAACGAATTAAGCAAATGTGTAGATACAGATCAAATCATTCCCCTCCCCCACACTTAAAGATCAACATGTCCTCATGTTGTGCAGAATTAAAGAAAAGATAAAAGGAACTTAGCTGATTGCAATCGATACTCGAACCGATGGTCAGGCCGGAGCCTACGTAGTGACAATTTGAACTCGGAATCATACAATGCAGCTCGACAATACTGCTAAAAATATACCTGCACTACTTGACAAACACGGAAAATTCTCGGGGAAAACGGGGAATCATACCAAAGTGAAAGGATATATTAAAAATGAGGAAAATCAAAAGATGAAACATTCAACACATCCACAAGTTTAAACAAAGTAGAAATGAAAGTACGGACGCCTTATGGCTTACATGATCCATCGGAAAAATAAACAGTAGCTAAATGAAAAGGACCACGAATCAAGTAAGGAAAAGTATCAATAATACACAACCATCGTATCTAGGACAAAGCAAACGCTAAAATGGAAAAATAAGATCAGGGCTGGCTCGGCGCTGCAGAATCATCAGCCGGAGGTGGTCCACCCTCAGGAGAGTCAGGCTGCTCCTCATCACTAGACGACTCAGACTCTTGCAGAACATCCGCAATGGCCTGCTCAATCTCATCAGAATATACTTAATCAATGATGCTTGGATCGAAGACTCTGTCATCCCTCGGCTTCCGGTCCTCACTGATGCATTGTAAAATGGTCAAAATGTTATTCTGAGAAGTCCGAATATCCTCCATCCAGTTCCGTACACTGTTGGCCATACTCAACCTCATCCGGACTGAGGGAGATAAAGTAGGGAGGGAAGATGCGTGAGGCAGTGCTGAAGATGAACCAGGCTCCTGTGGTGCCTCCGTCTCAGAACGTCCCGAAGACTTAACCTTCTCTCTCTGTATAGGTCTCGGGTTCTTCGGTTTGTGATCCGATCCATACTCAGGCACACCGGCATCAATACACAAACTATGAATCAAGTGGGGGACAATCAAGCTACGTGTATAAACCTTCTGATTGATAGCTATCTCATTGTACAACGCTTGTCCCACATTCACATTCAAGCCAAAGGTCAAAGCATATAACATGCCTAGGTCACCGATATGAAAATGCGTCAGATTGTTCTTGGGCAACAACCGACTCTGTATGAACCTACACTGGACTTTCCAATCCTCCGTCCAGGTAGTGGTGACTAACTCCTTCCGGTCCCCACCCGGTCTCAACGTCCATGCCACATCCGGGCAAACTTTCAACCTCAACTCCTCCAAAGGATCTTGCCCCGCACTCTGCCTATGAACAATCTCTTCTTTATAGTCCCGACCCTCAAAAGATGCCAACTTATACTTCTAATTAATCACATCCGGCGTAAAAGGAACTTCCACCCCTCGAACCACGACTACTCCCGTTTCCAAATCGGTCTCCGAGCAATTGGCATAAAATTCCCGAACTAGGGAGCCGTTGACTGGGGTACTCGGAATAGTCATCAAGGCATCCCATTTCCGGTCTTTTAACAACTTGACGAACCCCGGATCTACCTTAGCTTCCATCGTATCCCTCTCGATCAACATAGTCCTACATAAATAATGTTTGGTATAAGCGTCGTGGGCTCTAGGATTCACAAATCTACGAGGCATAGGCATAGGGGCTACGGTCTTTGCTCTCTTCCTAGGTTGTGCAACCCTAGGCTCAGCCGGTTCCTCTTCCCGAGTAGCATCCACAGTTTCCTCAGCCCTAGACGACTCTCCACCACGGGGAACTCTAGGCATCCTCATCAAAGGTATATCATCATCAGTCTCAGACCCCGAGGTCGGCTCATCCCTCAAAGTTGCCCTAGTTTGTGTGGCCCTAGGAGGTTGCTCTCTAATGCTAACACCTCGGTTTGGATCGATCAAGGTGGGATCAAACTCCTTACGCATCGTTCCAGACTCCCTGGCCACACCCTTACCATAACACTTCTGCACTGCCTTCTGACGGACCATGATTCAAGCCTAAACTAAACCAAAGTAATCCCAAATCAATGCAAGTTACCCGTTTAACATCCAAATCAGGATCTCAAATTAACCAAACCACAAACCGCAACCATCCATCATCACCAAACAACCCATTCATCAACCACCATCAACAATACAACAAGAAACCAGAACCAAAACAACAAAAGAAACAAATAAGGTACAATTTTCATAAAAGAGTCGAGCCGAAAATCGAACTCCGAAAAAAACGTGAATTAATCCCAGAAAAATTACTAGAAACTTACCGATGATGATGAGAAGACGATGATGATGCTAGAAAGGAGCCCTAACAATGCAAATTCGAGCCCAAAATCGAATTTTTTCTTGGAAAAAGTCGGACCAATGAGGGCTCTGATTCGTCAAAACGGTTGTTAATTGAGGAAGAAGGCTTAGAAAAGTGAAAAGAGGGGATCAAAAGTGGCCTATAGCAACTGAAATCGCTCAATTTGGTGTAATATCGAAGGATTTAGGGTAAGAGGAGGCAAAAAGTCGGTTTTTCGAGTTTGAAATCCTGAAAAAGTGAATGTTCATGGGTTGAGGGGGTATATATAGGCAGGGGCTGGACGCTCGTCCGACCCTGTGGACGGGCGTTCAGTGAAGAACATATGAACTGGACGGGCGTGCAGTGTATTAGACGCTCGCCAAAGCGTTCAAATTAAATATAGGATTGGAGGGAGAATTTCAGACGGGCGTCCAGGCATAGTGGACGCTCGTCCAAGAATAGGCCAAGGCGGACGGGCATCCAGGCATAGTGGACGGACGTCCAAGGCAGAAAAATGCAAAAATTATAAAATTGCATACAATTCAAATTCAAATTTGCATTTTCTCAGTAAACTTAAATAAAACTTCAAAAATACAAATGAAAAACGACGAATTACATAAAACCACTAGAAAATAGGTAAAAACAATAGAAAATAGTGGGTTGCCTCCCACCGAGCGCTTTTGTTTTACGTCGTTTGCTCGACTAAACAACCTAACAACGCTAGTCATCGTAAATTGCCGACCAATCCACAACTTGGATAAGACGACGAAGCATATCAATCGCCGGAGGGAAGTCATACTCATCCTGCAAACCCCAATCCTCACCACCATCAACACCACGAAAAATGTTCGACTTGCGGCACTAGCGCTAAATCACATCGAAGATCGGATCATTCAGGATTGTGTATGGACGTCCTAGAGCTGCCTGTAACTCCTCAGTAGTGAAATCTCCACCTCCCGAACAGCGGGGAACAATAATGACATAGGTGACAGTCCTGATGCGGGTACTAATATCAAAGTCTACGTGCAAAACGATAGTCCCTCCCGGTCCGTCATCTACAGTAATAAGTGGGATCCTCCTAAGGAAAGGTAACTCCTCTGGTAGAACTCCGAAATCCATATCTAAAAAGCTCAACTAACTGACAGATACAAACAAAAACTTAATGAGGCTAAAAACTTAAACAACTAGAGTAATAAAAAGTATAAAACAAAAGCAACTAATATAAAAAAGGATATCTAGGATGCCTCCACTACCTCGTGTAAACTTTGATCAGTAGTGTGGCTGCAGAAACAGCACTTAACACATGGGGTAAAATCTTTGATAGCTTTCCAAATACGTTTAAACCGCCCCATGGTCGACTTCTTCTTCTTCTGATTGTTCTGATGACGTTTCAGCTTACGCTCCCTCTCAAACTCTTCCATATCCCAACTACCTGCTAGAAATTCTTCAGATCGACCACTACCGTCATCCTCTGAAAACAGGTTGGGTGAAAACTCGTCAAATTCTTCGACTTCTTTAGTACCACACCAGAGGATATCGAGGAAATGAACAATCAAAGGCTTTTCCTTGGGTTCACCAATGTAGTGCTTACACCTTTGACCATTTACTCGAAACGGTTGGTCACCATAACCTCGTAGTTCTAAAACGCCTCCAGGAATAATTTGGAGAATCTCAAAGGGACCGGACCATCGTGTCCTTAACTTTCCAGGGAACAAATGTAGCCTGGAATTATACAGAAGAACTTGTTCCCCGACTTGGAATTCTCTCTTCTTAATCTTGGCGTCATGGAGGAGTTTCGTCTTTTCCTTAGTGATCCTGGCACTTTCGTAAGCCTGGAGTCTGAATTCGTCTAATTCATGCAACTGTTGCAGTCGATGCTTACCACAAGATTGGGAATCAAAGTTTAGAAACTTTGAAGCCCAATAAGCTCTATGCTCTAACTCGACTGGCAGATGACATGGCTTACCATAAACCATTTGATATGGAGATGTACCCATAGGAGTCTTATAGGCGGTTCTGTATGCCCATAGTACATCATCCAACTTCAAACTCCAGTCTTTTATTTGACTATTGACCGTTTTTTCCAGGATTTTCTTAATGCTTTGGTTGCTCATTTCAACCTGACCACTCGTCATCGGGTGATATGGTGTGCCTGTCTTATGATGAACACCATACTTTTCGAGCACTTTTTCTAAGGGTTGGTTGCAAAAATGCGTTCCTTCATCACTGATCAAGGCTCGAGGACATCCAAATCTCACGAAGATGTTTTTCTTTAAGAACTTCATGACCGTCTTATGATCATTGTGAGGAGTGGCTTGAGCCTCCACCCATTTGGACACGTAATCCACGCAGACTAAGATGTATTTGTTACCACAAGATGATGGGAATGGTCCTATAAAATCGATACCCCATACATCAAAGACTTCGCATTCTAAGATGGGTTTCAATGGCATGTCAAAACGCCTTGTCAGTACCGGTTCTTTGGCATCTATCACACGCTTTCTGAAAAGCTTCAGATCTTTGAAGATCGTGGGCCAATAGAAACCGGATTGGAAGATCTTAGCAACGGTTTTCCAAGGACCAAAGTGACCTCCAGTGGGTCCCACTGTGGCACCGCTCAATAATATTGCTTGTTTGCTCAGATTAGAACACATCTTCTAAGCGGACCATCTTTCTGAGATCTTAAAAGATAAGGTTCATCCCAAGCGAAGATTTCAAATCGAGAGAAGAACTTTTTCTTCTCACGATAGGACAATTCGGATCAAGATATCGGGAATGAAGGTAATTAACAATGGAAGAATACCTTGGAACATCCGGAGCGCGACCATCGATGAGCATGATGTTTTCTAGAGGAAAGTAAAGATCTATATCATCTGGATCACCCTTCTCCTCACTTAACATTCTCGAAACGTGATCCGCCACAACGTTTTGACTGCCCTTTTTATCTTTAATTTGAATGTCAAACTCTTGTAGGGTCAGTATCCAACGCAGTAGGCACGTTTTGGCCTCTTTCTTAGTCATCGAGATCTTGCAAGCGGCGTGATCGATCCACACAACCACTTGAGCTCCTAACAAGTAACTACTGAAACTTGTCCATAGCAAAGACTACGGCCAATAATTCCTTTTCGGTAGTAGTATAGTTAACTTGAGAAGGATTCAATATGTGATCAAGCGTAATAGATTGGCTGGAATTTCCTTTGATTCTTTGTCCTAAAACAAAGACCAACCGCATAGTTTGATGCGTCGCATATAAGCTCAAAAGGTAGGTTCGAGTCAGGTGATATAAGAATTGGAGCAGAGATTAAACGGTTTTTAAGCTCTTCAAACGCTTGCTTGCAATCCTCATCAAAATTGAACTCAACGTCTTCCTTAAGTAAAGTAGACAGGGGCTTGGCTATCTTGGAGAAGTCTTGAATGAATCTTCTATATAAACCGACATGTCCAAGAAAGCCTCTCACTTCACGCACATTCTTAGGATAACTCATCTTCTCGATAGCTTCTACTTTTGCCCTGTCAACTTCTATACCTTTGACGGAAATCTTGTGGCCAAGAACTATTCCCTCATCTACCATGAAATGGCATTTTTCCCAATTGAGCACTAAGTTCTTTTCCACACATCTGGATAACACTTGATCTAAATTGTCAAGACAGTCGTCAAAGGACTGACCAAAGACCGAAAAATCGTCCATAAAGATTTCCATACACTTTTCTACTAGCCCGTCAAAGATAGCCATCATACATATTTGAAATGTAGCTGGGGCATTGCAGAGACCAAATGGCATTCCCCTGTAAGCGAATGTACCATAAGGGCAGGTGAAAGTGGTCTTTTCTTGGTCAGCTGGATCAATGGGTATCTGGAAGTATCCTGAATATCCATCTAGGAAGCGATAGAATCGTGTCTGCCCGCACACTCAAGCATCCGGTCAATGAATGGAAAGGAAAGTGATCTTTCATGGTTACCTCATTGAGCTTTCGATAATCGATCTGCACTCAGAACCAAAGTGACAAGTCTCAACGCTATTTCCTCTCCCTTCTCATTCTTCTCAATCGTAATTCCTCCTTTCTTGGGAACTACTTGAGTCGGGGAAACCCATTCACTATCCGCGATGGCATAAATGATGCCCATGTCCAGAAGTTTGATGATTTCCTTCTTAACCACCTCTTGCATATGAGGGTTGAGCCTCCTCTGGGCTGTCTAACACATTTCGCACCCTCATTTGTCTTGATCTTGTGCATACAGATGTCCGGAGATATCCCTCTGATATCTCCTACTTGCCATCCAAAGGATTTTTCATTCTTTTTCAAGATGTTGATTAATTTCATTTCCTCTAACCGAGACAGCTTGGCAGATATAATCAATGGAAGCTTGTCACCTTCTCTTAGAAACACATACTTCAGATGTTTAGGCAACGGCTTCAACACCAAATCTGCAGGGGGGTCTTCTAAACTTGATTTGAGCTCTCCACCTTTCAACTCAACATCGCGAGTTTACTTAAGCGTCCCCATCGCCAACGCTTCTCCTTTCAACAACTCATCCTTAAATTTAGCTTCTAGCTGCTCTAGACTTACCACACCATGAATATTCAAATTATCAACCAGTCGCTCATACTCAGTTTCCACAGCCATGACTTGCTTTTCCATCATATCATCGAAGTCATCAGGCGTATCCTCAATGGAAAAACCGGTTGGCGGACCAGAAGGTACTTGAATGGATTTGGAGACAGTATAGCTTACCTCTTGATCACCAACACGTATCGTCACTCGCCCACCATAGCAGTCAATGAGGGCTCTAGCTGTAGACAGAAAAGGTCTTCCAAGAATCAGGGGGACATTTTCATCCTTTTCAATGTCTAGGACGTACCAGTCAACGGGAAAGGTAAATCTATCGATTTGAACTAGTACGTCTTTCAAGATTCCCGCTGCTTTCTTAGAAGATCTATCAGCGAATTGCAAGTTCATGGTAGTGGGTTCTAGAAGATCGATTAAACCCAGCTGTTCGCACACAGACAATGGCATGAGGCTTATAGATGCACCCAGGTCACACAAAGAGTTAGGGAAGACCAGGCCTCCCATTAACACTGTAAGCACGAACTTCCCAGGGTCACCTCTCTTGGTTGGTAGGTTTTCATAATTGATCATTGAACAATCCTCACCAATAAGCCTCTCCATGTCTGACAACTTCCTTTTTGAAGAAACAACATCCTTGATGAATTTTGTATACTTAGGCATTTCAACCAAGACCTCTGATAATGGAAGATTCACCTGAGTATTTTTCAAAAGATTAAGCACCTTTTCATACTTCTTATCTTCACTTAAAGGAATGTTGCTCTTTTTTGGTGGAAATGGAAGCTTTTTCAGATCATTTTCAGAAAAGACTTTCTTTGAAGACGCACTGACCGCTTTGTCTTCCAGATCTTTCCACCGAACAGCTTTTTCAATCTTTTTATTAGTCAGGGGATCAGCCTCCTGACTTACACTTGTTTCTTCATTCCCCAGGGGTTCAGCCACCTGAGGACTTCCAGATTTTTCACCTCTCAAGGGATCAGCCACCTGAGTATTTTCTTTCGGCCAAGGGGAGTGTAGGTGCTCAGCTTCCCCTCCTGCTTTAACAATGGCAGGAGGGGCTAGCGGTTTCCCTGGTGGGAAGGACCACTAACTTGAATACCACTTCTTAAATTCATTGCACTGGCCTCCTGTCTACCGTATGGAATTGAAGGTATGAGGTCAGTACATTGGCCATTGTTCAAGTCGGTTTGAGCAACTTGACCGCCCTTTGGATTCTTCTCAGTGAAACTGGGCAGTTGCCCTGGGGGTCTAGAAGCTAACTGCTCAGCTAGTTGCCCAATTTGTCTCTCAAGATTTTTATTTGTAGTCATCAGGAGTTGGATACTTTTATTTTTCTCCTCCAATTTAGCTTCAAGATTGTTAGATTGGGAGGGGCCTTGAGAGTTTTGGAAATTTTGAGAATAGGGTTGGCTGGGCCGACTTGGGACAGTAGGATTGGAATTTGCGGGCCAATTCTGATTGAACCTTTGATTAGAATTGGAGAAATTGGAATTCTGGTTCTGAGGAAAACCAGGGTTTCTATTGAAGTTTTGATTCTGATTGACATTAGAATTTGGATTGAAACTTGAAGATTGATTAAACCCTTGGCTTTGGAGATTATTCTGACCAGAAAATTGATTAAACCTTTGATTGTTCTGGCCATAGAATGCATTTACTTCAGCATCTTGCCCGTTCATAGGACAGAATCTAGATGTGTGCCCCACCTCGTCACAATTATGACATGTGACTTGATTATACTGTCCATGATCATGAACAACATGCACTTGATAAGGTGCGAGGGGATTGAATTGACATCGCCAATCATGTGGCGATCGACAACAACTCACAATATAGAACACGAGGTTACGTGGAAAAGAAGAAGCTTGATTAAATGCGATTCGAAACTTGAGAAGTTGCCATCGCAGCCTGCGGCATGGCGATCAAACTTTGCATGTTTACCTCCTCAACCTTAGGAGGATGAGGTGCTTGAATGGCTTGATAAGAGGGTGCGTAGTTGTATTTGGCAATGTCCTCAAACAGTGCCCACCCCTCATCAGGCGTTTTCTTCAAAAACGCCCCACCAGATGAACTATTGACCATGCCTTTTGTAAGCTCGGTCAATCCACTAAAGAAGGTGTTGACTTGCCTTTGGAGTGGCAAGCCATGGTGGGGACACTTTCTAAGCAGAGACTTGAATATTTTCCAACACTCGAAAAAGGATTCATTTTCTTTCTGATAGAAAGTGACTATGTCGTTTAAACAATGGGCTGCCTTTGAAGGTGGGAAATATTGACTTAAAAATTCTTTTTCAAGTTCAGCCCAGGTGGTGATAGATTCGGCGGGGAGAGAGGTATACCACTCTTTAGCTTCTCCCTTTAGAGAAAATGGGAACAGTTTCAGTTTAATAGCATCCTCACTTACTCCTTGGATGCGTGTAGTACCGCATATCTCTAGGAATGTATGTAAGTGAGTATGGGGATTCTCTGACTGATAACCGTGGAAAATAGATGCATCTTTGCATCATCTGAATAAGTCCCGGCTTTAGCTCGAAGTCTCAATGCGATTATGGTGGGATAACAATAGCCGGGTTGACTTTGACTTCGCCTGGCATGGCGTAGTCTGCCAACGTACGTCTATCCCCAGCAGCCATGATTATGAAGTTTTTGAATTCTTCGGCTAAACGATCCTCTAGATCTTGATCGGCTTCTTCAGAAGGAGCCGCAGAACGGAGTTTCCGCCTGTTTGGCCGGACTATGGTCCACTCTAAGTCAGGGGTATATAGTAATGGTCCCTTTTGACTTCGAGTTTGCATAAACCGAACCAAAATCAGGTGGTTAAGACCTAAAAACTAAGAATTTAAAAACCTAAATTAAACATTTAAAGCCTAAGAAAAGAAAAAGAAATAAAATTAGTTAAGACAGGGGAACAGACGGAGTTCCAGAAAATTGGACGGGCGTCTGCCTAGAAATTGAGATAGACGGGCGTCTGGAAGTCCAAACGCTCGTCTGATCAGCTGAAGAACTAGACGGACGTCCAAATTTAATGAACGCTCGTCCGACAAGTTGAAAACGATACAGAGTTGAGAAAAATAGAACAGACGGGCGTCTACTGGTCTGGACGCCCGTTTAGAAGCAGAAAAACGAAGCAGGAGCAGGGAAAAATAGCAGGAAAAAGAATGGGGAGAGAAACAGAAAGACAGAAAACAGATGGAAAGGAAAAACTAATCACAAGGGCTATAAAGAGAAGACCTTAAACCCTAACTAAAACCCTAATTACCTAATTAAGATCTACGTAAAACAAGAACAAACGCAATTAAACACAGGAAAAACAAAAACAAAAGAAAAACAAACAAACACTAGGCAACTGTTTGGTTCCCCGGCAACGGCGCCAAAAACTTGTTCACGGATTTATCTAATACAAAATAAAAAAGTAATAAAATTTATAAATCTGATATACCTCAAGTGCAAGGATCGTAGTAAAGAGGTTGATACCGGGTCGATCTTACGGGGAACTAACGATTGGTAATCCTAGTATTTGTTTAACTAACTATGTCACGATTACTAAAACTAAACAGCAAATAAACCAAACAGGGAATAACTAAAACGAAAGTTAACAATAAGGAAAACTGGACAGAAGAATAAATCTAAAGCCAGGGAAGATACGGGTTGCGAACAATTTAAACTACGACTAAACCTAAGATGCAATAAAAAGATTTAACTAAGCTAAACAATTCAAGTTTTAGGGATTTGATCAAGTTATAACAAACAAACGAGCAATTGATCCACCTATCCTATCAACATTCAATTCCAATTCAGATTATTTCATGATTTCTAACCAAGTTGTGATTCACCTCATCTGAAGTATGAGCCCTAATTTCTTAGGTAGTTCGTCTATTAATCTCTATCTTTCGATCTAAAGATTAACACTTTTTCTAACCAAAGATGTAAACTTTAACGTTTTTAATCTAGAAATCTAACCTATTAACTCTCGTTATATAGATCAAATAACTATTCTTTATCATGGTGATCTAACGTTTAGATGATTCTCATCAAATAAAACAATCAACAAAGCAACGATCTTTCGATATGAAATTGAATAAACCATAATAAACATGATAAAAGAAACAACTTGTATTAAAAACTCACAAAATAATTAAGGACGGAACTGAATTGTTGAATCGGACGGCTTCACAACGCTCGTTCAAAAGGCTTTAGCCTCTAAGCATCCTCTTGAAACTTGGAATTGATGAATTAAAGTGCATAAAAACTATCTAAACTAACCTAGAATTTAGAGTGCATAAACTGGAGAAAAACAGAGTAAAAGCGCAGCCTAAGCCGCCCCTAGGATTAGGGTTTTGAATGATGTGTAATTGGTATCTTCAATGTGGAAAAACGCGGCTGTATTTATAGAAAATAAAGTCGGTTTCAGCATGTCGGCCGTTGGACGCCCGTCCACCCCTTCTCGACGCTGTCTGGCCTCCATATCAACTTCGAATCGGGCGAGTCTTCATCGAGGCGCCGTCCCGTCACAAAATTGGGCGCCGCGTCCAAAGAAAATCTTCACAACTCGAATCAACAATATCGCATGGACGCTCGTCCACTTTGATCAAACGCCCGTCCAAGCGACGCTTGATTCAAGCTGGCCGGGCGCCACCCGGGATCAACTTCATCTTGATTTCTTCATCTTTATCTATTTTCATCAATCCAAATCATCATTATCACTTCTATCATCAATAAAATTCGACTCTTATATCTTTTTGATCATCATTTGAGCATCAAACATGTACCTACAACACATAAAAACGTCGCAACATGTAATATCATCCAAATAATCATAAAATCACAATTAAAACACCAAAATTAACCTATTTTGCGAATAACTCATTAAAAATATCATTTGCTCAATAATTCCATTAAACACTCGTTTCTTATGCAAATTTATACAAATATGAGGGAAATTATCATAAAATGTAGCGTTATAAATCGTATAAATTCACCCTTAAAAATTGTTAGAGTTAGATGTTAGTAAAACAGTAAATAAATATTTATACAATATACAGATATATATATAAATATAATATAATATATAGAAACTAGCCAAGATAATGTTATTGAACCATGATCCCTTTTTTGTTAATAGATGAGACAAATCTTCCTTTTTCAAGGTGTAATTTATGTGAAACGGTGCACTCCTCAGCGCAACAGTTCCCTCTCACACGAGCGTATGAAACTGTCATATGTCTCATCAACTGTCCAATGTCATCTTAATCATGGGTCACTCCCGTTTTGTCATACGGCCAGTATTTTAAGATCTGTCGATTAAACAGGTGATTTCAACGTAATAAGATCTTGAGTAAGATTTGTTTCTCTCAAAACAAATATGCCCCCGGGTAGGAAATAGGATTCCGTTGTCACGTTTTCACTCGGCCATTTTTACCCTCCGGTTTTTCTACCTTTTTTTTCTCATATCCTAACTTCACCGTTTTGTTCGTCATTAGGTTACGATTCTGTTTATATTGATTAGCTATGTCAATATTAACGTTTCATTAAGCTCAAGTAGAAAAAGATTCATCATATTCAATTTTAATCATTTTAACATAGTCAATCATCCATTTTACCAAAAAGATTAAAATAGTTCAATTACATATTTTGGCTAATATTACTAATACTAATATATATATATATATAAATAGATAGAAATAATAAA
This sequence comes from Gentiana macrophylla, assembly GCA_026214975.1. Classification (NCBI taxonomy): domain Eukaryota; kingdom Viridiplantae; phylum Streptophyta; class Magnoliopsida; order Gentianales; family Gentianaceae; genus Gentiana; species Gentiana macrophylla. The sequence goes on along the minus strand of JAOBSW010000510.1, from coordinate 96,321 downwards.
CATAATAACATTAGAATATATTACCGATAACAACTGTTGAATCGGGGTTGTTTCCACCAGATAGAGCATAACAAAGCTTCGAAATCAACAATCTTCGATAATTATTCCACCATTACAACGATACTATAACTACTTTATTTATATATATATATATATAAACATGTATATACATACATAGACATATGTATATATAAGGGCCCAAAGTAAAAAGAAAATAAGATAGATGAAATATATATATATGGATGTATATATATATTTTGGGACGTGTGTGTGTGTGTGTATATATATATATATATATATATATATATATATACATACAAGTCTATGCAAAATAAAGAAGGAAAGAAAAAGAAAGGAACGAAGGAGGAGGAAGAGGGGCCCCTAATGAAGAGATGGAAATGGGGAGTATATATAGGTATATATATATATATATATATATATATATATATATATATATATATATATAGTTATTAGGACTTTGTTAGAAGCACGTGGGAGGATTTTTAGGGAATATTTGCCATCATTGATCATCATTGCAACGTCCGGATCGATCCGGCTTTGGACCGGATTGATCCGGCCTTCTCTTTTAAATCCGTATCTTATGCGTCTGACTTCAATCTTCAGTTTCGTTCCGTCAGTAAATTTTAATTTTCCTGCACGATCACAAAGAAACGAACCACATGTAAATCTGACAACAAAAGTTCGTAAACTATGTTGAATTTTACTTACTCTTTTTAGGTTAATATTACAGTCTTTAGTTATGATATTTTTAGTTTTAACATAATAGTGAAAAATAAAATGTTTATAAAATATAGTAATTTTTATCATATTTTTATCACATATCACTAAACCGGTATAAAACCTAGTAAAATACAATAATTTATATAATAATTACTACTTATACCTTTAGATAAAACTTAGTAATTATGATTTGATTTGATACATAAATGCTCAAAACGGTATCAGAAATGGGGTGAAATGTTATAATAATGAGTGTTAATTTATCTCTCATCATTAGTCAAGGACTATCAGTTTAGAACTTTTTGTAACCGGGCCATCTCAAAGAAGTTCTAGTGGAATTTTCCTCCGCATCACAAGGGAAGAGAGGACGTACATGATCACACCACCTGGAACCTCTATAATTCTTGTTTATTTATTTCATGCATTCATTATAGCTTTAATTATGTAGTTCTCGCATTAAAACCAAGTCAACAGACTGTTTGTTATATTAAGGCTAGTTCTATCCGCTGCCAGTTAACTAAACTAAGAATAAGTCAGCATTGACTTATACTCAGTTGAGTTAGCTGAACTCCGCACAAGTTAAGGGACAGGAACAAAACTGAACTGAGCGTCAGTTTGAGTTTCGGAGAAACTCAGTTCCTGAGGTATTTTCAGTTTTGGGAAAGTTTTTGGTGACAAGTTTATTCATCCCCCCCTCTAAACTTGTGTTAGCCTTTCCAAAGGACCAACAATTGGTATCGTAGCGGTTCTTCCATTTGGAAGTGATTCAAGGATATCTTACAAACCAGTTGTTGAAGACCCTTTACTGTATCAGTCGTAGAAATACTTCAGCAAAACTAAATGGATACATCTAGAAATAGAAGTTGGCTGAATAACCCCCTGACTGACTATTTGCAGAATGTTGTTTATGATATTCGAGGATCAAGTATTTGAAAGATTCAAGATTGTAAAGCTCTCACACAAATCCGAACCTCATTTCAATTATGATGAAAATATTGACTTTAACGCATATAAAGATGAATCAAGAGGATTTACATCCCTAAGTGATCTTTTAGAAGAAGCAGAAAAAGAATGGCTACGAGTAGCTGATTATATAGAAGAAAAGTTGACTGAAAACATTACTGAAGATCCATCCGTTGCAAATGCTAATGAATAAGGGAAGCAAGTTTTAATTGATGATGATTCCTCAACAGAAAATCTATCCATCAAAAAACAGGAGGTAATTGCATCTACATCCAAAGACTCACACTTTGCATGAACAATCAGAAAAATGAAGATTTCAATAAATCCTTGGACATACTCATAAAGGAATTAGAGGTAATCCAAAAGATTTATGAGGATGTCAAAAAGGAGAAAAAGTTGTTGAAATCTGAAATTTCAAGATTGAATGCTGAGATCAATTTAATCAAGACTAATAATGAAACCAAGGTAATTCGACCAACGATGAACGTAGCGTAAGTAAATCCGTATCTTCAAATCGACTTCAATCTTGATTTCGTTCCGTCACAAGAATTTTAATTTTCCTGCACGATCACAAAGAAACGAACCACAAGTAAATCTGACAACAAAAGTTCGTAAACTGCGTTGAATTTTACTGACTCTTTTTAGGTTAATATTACAGTCTTTAGTTATGATATTTTTAGTTTTAACATAATAGTGAAAAATAAAATGTTTATAAAATATAGTAATTTTTATCATATTTTTATCACATATCACTAAACCGGTATAAAACCTAGTAAAATACAATAATTTAAATAATAATTACTACTTATACCTTTAGATAAAACTTAGTAATTATGACTTGATTTGATACATAAATGCTCAAAACGGTATCAGAAATGGGGTGAAATGTTATAATAATGAGTGTTAATTTATCTCTCATCACAACCCCCCACTTAGCTTTTGGTCGTCTTCGAGCAAAACAAGCGATAAAACAAAATGAATGAGAGATAAATTCATGAAGATATAAGATATAAGGGACAACCAGATAATACAACCATTAGAATTACAACCAGGCTTTCACCTTAATATAAATGTATAACCGAGTGTGTGTGTGACAAGCCTTTTCAATTTCCACTATCCTCTCTTGAATAATTCAAGCAAACGCACAAGTAACCATTCAGATAGTCCTAATGACTTTCCTTGGTATAGGCAGTAACAGTTCCACACAAAGTTCTCCCGTGTACTTATTAGGATAATCCCTAATGCATATCATTCAGTTTATACTGGGGATAGTCAGAAGATAACTTAGTTTTCAACCATGCTTAACCAACTTTCCACATTGTCATTTGCCAATTTTTACTTAATTTCACATTTGTAGCATATGCCTTCATTCCCAGCAATAGGACGTTTCGTGATAACACCCTAGCTGGACTACTATCATCGAGCAATTGGAGCTTTTAAGCCTCATAAAGGGTATAGGGCGTTTCGTGATAACGCCCTACCGCACTCAAATCATTGGTAGCTACATCCGACATATAAATAGTTCAACTTAGTTTGGTATTCTTCCTTTCATTCCATTTTCCCAATAAACTTAACTTATATCCTTCCTATCACATTCAAACCTTCAGATATTCACAGTACACGTTCAGAAGTTAGGTACTAAGTTACTGCAAGTCTCTCTAGGATAAACCACTAGGATACTGAATGGGTACAGTTTAAAATTTTCTCTTCAATATCAAAGGCTTACGTGAAGGAATTCATGTTACACAAATAAATTTGGGGTTAAAATGCACTTACGGTTCACGTTGGTTATACACATCCAAATTGATCATTACATCTTCAAATTCATGAAATATATGCCTTGTACAATTTATTTTAATCAACTAAATAATGCTCGAAAAAAATAAAAAACTAAGGGATTTATTGATACAAAATAAGCACTAATGCCATTGCTTTAGACCAACCACTTACTCCACTCCCCACTTACGAACTTACATTGTCCCCAATGTAAAGTGAGTGTAAAAAGTTGTTGGGAAAGCAATGTTGCACTAAAACAAGTCAAAAAAACCGGGATTATAAAAAAGGGTGGGTGGGTGGGTCAAAGTTATGACCGTTGTGTGTGCAAATAAAATAAAAGTGTGTGAGTGTGACATTGTAGTGATGAAGGTATATAAACACACCACATAAACTTTTATTGGTTTAAAACACACAATATTCCATAGTAGTTGAACTAATACATGTCACACATTATTTGAAATTTAAAATGTACTAGATCATGATATGAAATATGTGACAAAGTATTAACTCTGAGTCTTTTATACCCAGATCCTCAAGGGTTATTTCAAATCGTTCTATCAACCTTAGTCCAAGAAATGATGCATTTGAATTTTCTCTTTGCTTTCTCTCGGGATTTTCGGATAACCACCTAATCGTTCCCGTTTTAATGACATTCAAACATTCATCCTGAGACTTGGTGAAACAAAATGAAAATCAATCCGAAGTATTGACAAAGTATCATCCAAAGTATGAGTAATTATTATATTTAACATTTTTACGGGCTGCCTCCCGGTAGCACTTTTGGTTAACGTCGTTTGCTCGACACTTAAACAACCATAATGATGATGATTAACTAATATAATATACTAAATAAAATGGGATACTTCTAACAATTACTCACCAAAGCATGTAGCAATTAAGTACATGAACCAACTAGAAATAAATGCTTAATGAGTAAATAGGAAGGATAGTACCCGTGATTTACTAAATTTATAGTCTATAGCTAGACTTTCTCTTGCTTCGGTTTTCTAATGCACTGGTGTGGGTCATCCTCACGCACCGCATCCGTCTTTTTTATCAATACTGGTCTCCAACATATGTTAGACGAATGACGTCGAATCCAATGGTTCTTGACCTTTTCCTTTGATTTTCGAGCTTTCGGTTTGTGAGCCTACATATTATTGATAGAGTCATCTTCTTCAACTACCTGCGTGTTAGTACGATCCACAACAAGGGGACACAAAGTGTCCATACAAGAACAATATTCTAGTGTAGTGCATGGATATTTCAATGAAATGTAAATGTTGAAGACAACACGCTCATTATTAACTCCCAAACTAAGCTCTCCTCTTTAACATCGATCACAGCTCCACCGTTGCTAAAAATGGTCTACCGAGGATAAGGGGTGCACTCCCTACCTCCATATCCATAACAACAAAATCGATGGGGAAGTAAAATTTATCAACCTTAACCAACACGTCTTCGATGACTCCTTTAGGATGTTTAATAGATCTATCTGCAAGTTGGAGAGTCATCTCCGTACGCTTAAGCTTACATATGCCAAGTTTCATGAAATCATTATAGGACATGAGGTTTATGCTTGCACCGAGATCACAAAGCGCCTTCTCAAACAAAAGTCCCCAATTTCACATGGGATAGTAAAACTACCAGGATCTTTATGTTTAGGAGGAAGCTTGTGTTGAAGCACGCAATGGAAAACTCCTCACTTAGACACACCGCCTCATATTCTTCCAAACCGTTTCTTTTCTGGATAGTATGTCTTTAAGAAACTTACCATATTCCGGCATATTGATTAGAGCTTCAATGAAAGGGATATTAATAGTTAAGTGCCGAAAAGTGTCAAGAAATCGTATGTATTTCTTATCCAACTTCATCTTTTTCATTTCCTCTTTCGGGGATAGGAAGTGATTCAAGATCAATTAAATTAGGGTTAGAATGTATACTTCCCTTACCCTTGTCGTTAGACGAAGATGGTGAAGCTTCCTTGGATGTTTGTGCATTTGGAGGACAACGTGTGTCATCATTCTCGCACCTTTTTCTTCGAGAATCAGACTTTGGATATGGTGTGCCTCGTCAAAGTTGAACCGAGGTGAATTTGGGTTGAGCCGGATAAGGTTCGGTTTGAATTGGCCCTTTCAAACTTGATTCCTTTTTAACCTGCTCATTGGACAAGGTCCTTAGATCATTCAGTCTTGGATTTTTCAATATTCTAGGAACCTTGAACCATTCCTCATCCTCACTTTCAGGTTCAATATATCTGTTTTGTCTTAAGAAATCTTCAATAATGTCCTCTTCCTCTTTGGTGAATTCAGGTTCATCTTTAGATTCCACATTCTTCTCAAATTTACCATCTAAATCATCCTCTACTTCATTATTTCCGAAGTTTTCTAATCCATTACTTCCACAGATTCTTCCACTTCTGGTAATAACAACATTTACCCCACTCAGGTTTCTTTCGATATTACATGGTAATCCTCCTGAAGGTCTACTATTTTTACGTTCTCCTTCTCTACTCAAATGATCTTCCATATTCCTTATTGACGCTTCTATATTTCTCATCCTTGTGTCATGTCCACTCATGGATGTTTTCAACGTACTCATATCCTTAGAGACTGTTCCTATAGAAGTCATCATGGTTTCCATATTCTGAGTTTGAGTAGATACTACACCCATCATATTTTCCATTAATTTCTCCCATTTATCAACTCCTTCTGCAGGCTGAGTCGAACTTTGGGTGACTGGTATGCTTTGAGTGCTATGTTGTGGATATGGTCTAGGTAATGATTGTAGGTTCTGATTCGAGGTATCTCCTTGATAAACCTTATTAGTATGTGGATTCTT